>PVIW01000192.1:0-275966 GCA_004026585.1 Noctilio leporinus | reverse complement strand
CTATACTTGGTTCTGTTCTGCTTGTTTTTAGTTTTGCTCATTATTGTCCCGTAATGGGTGAGATCATAGGATATTTGTCCTTCACTGACTGGCTTATTTCACTAAGCATAATACTCTCCAGTTCCATCCATGTTGTTGCAAAGGGTACAAGTTCCTTCTTTCTTTCTGCTATATAGAATTCCATTGTGTAAATGTACCAAAGTTTTTTGATCCAATCATCCACCGATGGGCACTTAGGCTGTTTCCAGCACTTGGCTATTGTGAATCGTGCCGCTATGAACATAGGTGTGCATAGGTTCTTATGAATTGGTGTTTCAGGATTCTTTGGGTATAGTCCAAGTAGTGGAATTGCTGGATCAAAAGGCAGTTCCATTTTTAGTTTTTTAAGGAAACCCCATACTGTTTTCCACAGTGGCTGCTCCAGCCTACATTCCCACCAACAGTGTATGAGGGTTTGGGGATGTTAATTTATTATCAATGCTGCAAGTTTTTTTTTTTTTTAAGATTTTATTTCATTATTTTCAGAGGGAGGGGAAGGGAGAGAGGCAGAGAGGGAGAGAGATATCAATGTATGGTTGCATTTCACCTGCCCTCAGCCACAGACCTGACTGGAGACCTGGTTTGCAACCTGGTTATGTGCCCTGGCTGGGGAATCGAACCTGCAACCTTTGGGTTCCTAGGCCGGCACCTTATCCACTGTGCTACCAGCCAGGACTTTCAATGCTGCAAGTTTTTAATGTGACAAACACTGAAGGTTTTACAGATATCATTTCAATCTCTCCTATGATCTTATGAGAGAGCATTATCATCCTGGTTTTACAGAGAGGAACACTAAAAACCGAAGAGACAGAGTGACTTGCTCACGGTTTTGCAGCAGGAAATGGTGGAACTGGAATTCACACCCAGCTCTGACAGGCTCCAAAGTCCCTGCTCAGATTCTTACACTACTTTGCCTTCCGCTTGTGGATTGATGGGAACTGCTGTCTAAAGAAGCACTTGTTTTTTGTTTTTGTTTTTACTACAAGCTAACTCCTCCCTTCGGCGGCCGTTTTCATGGGCTGAAGAGGTTCTCTAGGACTAAGTTTTTGATGAATTAGATTTTTGTTGCCAAGGAATTAATTTAGTCCTCCTGCCCCTCCCTTCTTGCTCCAAAAGCACACAAGAAAATGATTTTAGCAGTGGCAGTGGAGATAATTACAGAACATGTGATCTTAGCTCAAACGAAATGCAAATATTTTGAATTTTGTACTGTTCCCCGGACCGCCAGAGTGGATAAGACAAGAGTGAAGTAAGCCTCAGCTGACTTGGGAGACAGCCAGGCTGGGACCCTCAGTCACCTTCTGCGCTGGCCCCTGAGTCTGAAAGAAGCAATCTCAGGATGTGAGCCTGGGTCTCAGTGGGAGGGTGGGAGCCTGCTGGAACCACCACGTAGACTCACACAGCTAAGAAAGGCCCAGCAGAGGCACAGGCAAAATACAGGCCCTCCCTCCTCTCTCACGTTCCTTGCCTGGCTGTCCTAGTTCCTGGTGCAGGTGACTGCAGGGGGCGATCCCAGACCAGTCATCCACCTAGGAATGGAGAGCCTGGAGGTCTCCACTCTCACTTCCCCTCGACTGGACTTGTTTTACAAGTCCTAGATTTATTCCTTCATCTTACTTTAACACCTAGTAACTTTCTAGGAAAGGATTCACAGAGATACAGCGTCTCCATTTTTGCAAGCCTCACTATTCCATTCTTCTGCTATCATCACGATGGACAGTTTGGTTATAGAATGCTGGGCTGGGAACAGAATCTTGAAGGCATGTCTGCTACCACATTGCTACTTAAAGTGTGGTCCAGGGACCACTGCCATCCATCTGGGAGGAGGTTAAGTAATGAAATTGAAAGTAGGCGTTTTTAAACATTTATACCAATTTGTTTCCCTTTTATGTCTTATTGAAGTAGATAATAAAATTTGGGCTTTTACATGTCTTTTGCATTTTATTTTTCCTAGTAATTCTTTTGTACTCTATTTTATGAAGTTAGCAGTCAGTAATAGACTGAAAACAAAGTTAAGTTCTTCACTACGCGCACTTTGAGAAGCACTGTGCTGGAATACTGTGTTCTTGAGAAGTCCTTTGTCAGTTTGATCGCAGTGTTTTTTGTTTTTGTTTTTTTTTTAAGATTTATTTTATTTTTAGAAAGAGGGGAAGAGAGAGAGGCAGAGAGGGAGAGAGACATCAATGTATGGTTGCTTTTCACCTGCCTCCAGCCACAGACCTGGCTGGAGACCTGGTTTGCAACCTAGTTATGTTGCCCTGGCTGGGAATCGAACCTGCGACCTTTGGGTTCACAGGCTGGCACCTTATCCACTGTGCCACCAGCCAGGGCTTGATTGCGGTGTTTTGTAAGCAGTCTGCTTGTTCTCTGACGCTTTGTAGGGGTTTGTCCTAGGGGTCAGAATTGTACTATGAGAAGTTCTAGTGAGAGCACTCACAGTGGGGCCTTCAACCTGAAGACACGTTCATTCAGATGACTTTCCTCTTCGGCTCTATTCTATTAGGCTTCCTGCTTCAGATGTTGAATCTTTTATTTTAGCCCCTTATTGTCAGTCTCTTTTTGTTTTACTGCTTCTAAAACTCTTTGGCTTTATCTTCTAAGTATTTCATCTGCTTATGTGGGCTATCATTTATCATTTCCATATACTATCATATTTCTAATTTGAAAAGCTCTTATTTGATTACCTGTTTTTCATAATATATATATATATATATTTAGACAGGTATTGTTTTCTGTTTGTTTGTTGTTGCTTTTTCAGGAAGCTGCTTAGATGTATTTTTCTTTGCTAAGTCTGCTTCCTGTGTTACACTGTCACCAAACAAAGTTTGTCACCTGGTGCTGGCAGAGCCAAGTAGTAACCCAAGAATGGCCGTGGAGAAATATTGGCTATTTCATTATGAATGGCTCTGCCAGGAGAACAGAAAAGCTAACGCTCAAAACCCCCAACTCCCTGATGGCGTATCAGGGAGGTTGTAGATTATCTAGGACAAAATCACAAAACATCATGGGTTATGGGTTTGAATTTATGCTGGGAGCTGATTGGTGGGAGGTGAGATAAGGGTAATAAATCATTTATTTTCTGCTATCCCTCTATCTGATTTCTTGTGAAAGTAACCAGGGATTGGTTCCACCTTAGGGCTCAGGAGCTGAAAAATAACTTAGGTCAAGATATAATCTTCAGCCTGCCTGAGGTCCAGGCGGTGTGATCATTAGTCAGGTGCAGGCTACTCTCTCTTTTGCTGCCTTAGGGGTGGGGTGGCTGATTATCTAGGGGAAGGCTCCACCTCTGTGGCAGGAAGGGGCAGGAGACGGACAAGGATGACAGGGAGATGACTTCTAAAGCTAGGATTTAAAGTTTAATTTAATCAAAGTCATAAGGACCACCTGTTTCAATGTTCCCTATTTTTTTTTTTTTTTTTTTACAGATTGAGTTTAGCCTCTCTTTACATACATTGATGACTCTTGTCAAAGATCTACCTGGCTGGTGGGTCAGAGGATAAGACACCGGCCTGCGAACCCAAAGGTCGCTGGTTCGATTCCCAGCCAGGGCACATAACCAGGTTGCTAGCCAGGTCTCCAGCCAGGTCTGTGGCTGGAGGCAGGTGAAAGGCAACCATACATTGATGTTTCTCTCCCTCTCTGCTTCTCTCTTCCTTCCCCTCTCTCTGGAAATAATGAATAAAATCTTTAAAAAATAATAAAATAAAAAAGATAAGAAATGTAAAAAAAAAAAAAAAAAAAAAAAGATCTTGGCTGTCCATTCCTATCTAATAAGACAAAATTAAAGGGCTGGTGGATAGCTCTGTGTATGAATATGGATATGGGGTTTGTTATTTGGAAGACTTCACTCTTGAGTGATGGGGTGGGAGGCTAGCACTGGGAGAGACCCAAATGTCAGTATGTAACAGTCTTTCCTTTGAGACTGTTCCAATTTTCCAGGGAACACTTTCTGACCTCCTCCCTGGGAAGGGCACTGATGGGTGTGGGTGATGGGTATGTCCACATGCTGTTGCTCTGCATATCTGGTGGGAGGACTAGGGGTTGCAGTGCTCAGATGCAGACAGTCTGGGGCTCTGGACTGCCCCTGCCCTTTTGCATGGCGGTTTTGATCATCTTGAACTTCTCCAAGGTCCCATAGGACAAACTGGTGATCTTTTTGCCTTATTCTCTCCTCTGTAAACATTTTAACTTGTGTGTTTCTGTGCCCTGCTACATCATCCATCACTCTTCCACTAATCTTTCCCCTTCCAAAATTTGTTAAACTCTCCAATTCATTCATATCCTATTCCCTATTCTCTTTGTCTGTAATCAGTTAACTATTAACAAGACTACATCCTGTACTTGTACAAGATTGAATATTAGTTTCAACCTATTTGGGGTTCCACAGGTTGGTAGTCATGCCTTCCATGTCTTCATATAACTTACTGATAAGAATTTTGAACAAGATAGGATCAAGGAGACAGCCCAGGGACATATCCCTAAAGACCTCCACTGATATAGACAGATACCATGTCTATCCTGTTCAAATGTTGAATCAATCCCTCGCATGAGAGTTGTTGTATAATATAAACATCTGTTGAATGTAACCATTGTATAACAGAAAGAAATGAGGCGGATTCTGTGAAACTTGTTCTCAGCAACCCATACTGGTCATACTGCTTACCATTTCCCTCTGGCTCATGAAATGTCATTATTTAATGTAATGATCCCTTATAGGACTTTTTTAGGGAGTGATATTCAATGTGGGGGTTGTGGCTTTTGAAATGTGCCTGGAGATCTTTTCTGAAAAGAAGACTTTACCTCTTCTGGCACCTCTCCTGGTCTCACAGACCCAAGTTCATTATAACACTGGTAGTAGGAGATGCTTTCTACTGTGGGTTTTTCAGCATGGGTGGCCCACCTCAATTAAAATAGCTTGACCCCTTCACCTTTTTTGCCTGTTCCCCTGACCCCCACTCTACCATCTGGCAACCACCAAAATGCTCTCTGTATCTATGATTCTGTTTCTTTAGTAGCCAAAAAAACATATATGCATGGCCCGAGGACATGGATAACAGTGTGGGGAGTTGGGAGATGGGAAGAGGGAGTCAAAGGGGGAAAATTGGGGCAATTGTAATAGACTAACAATGAAATATAATTTAAATTAAAAATAAAATAGCTTAAGACTGCCTTACTAGTTCTCTACCTTGTGCTTCAATGTCTTCCTAAACATGCATGTTCTATGCTTTCTAGTTTAAAGATTACCATCATTGACAGATCTAAAGGAGTTAAGTACCCATTCTTTCTTCTTTCCTTTTTTTTATTTTTCCATTTGTGGACATGGCCTTGACATACTCAGCTAGTTGCTTCCTATTCTACTTAGTCTAATCATTAACTTTAAGAAAGGGAGAGAGAAAAAAACACCCATTTGATCAGGTACCTGAAATCTTACTACTGCATTAATTTATCTTACTTTCATCAGCCTTCCAATGGCTTCCATGAAAACCAGTGTTTTCCTTGGTAGGGGAACTTGTTCCAGCTTAATCTTTCTAGACCACCTCCAGGACTAGCCATACTTGATGGGAAACAGGGGAACTGAGGAAGATCTAGAGCCTGGAATTGCTCAGGGAGGATACCCAGGGAGCCAGAGCTGCTGGACCACAGCAAAGTAAGGTCAAGCACGGGCCCTGTGTCCTGCAAGGCCTTGCCTCCTGCCACACTTGACCACCTTTTCAGCATGATCTCAAACCATTCTCGCCTTGTTTATTATATTCCTCAAACCTGCTAAGCCTGACCTGTCACCCGGCTCTCTGTGTCTGCATTCTTTCTACCTTGCCTGCCCTTTGCTCAGATCTTTGCTTTTGAGCTTTTCATCTTCACTCTGATGTGGGCTCAAAATTATCTCGCCCAGGAGGTCTCCTCTGACCACCTAATCCAAACTGGGCTTTCCCTTTCCCCACCACATAACCCATTACTTTTATGCGCCATTTTTCTATCACTCATCAGCACCAGAATGTTTCTCGTTTGTTTGTTTACTTGCTTAGTATGCCCTTCTCTGTCTCTTCCTCTATCAGAGGTAGACTCTGGAGACTCGATTTGCTTCCCTACCTCTGGCTCTCAGTGCTTCAGCCAGAGCCTGGGCCACTAAAGGAATGCAATGCACATTTATTGAATAAATGAATGAGAACAGCTCTGCCCACTTTATAGTTCCCAGAGGATAATCCTGGACTATTGTAGATACACCTTGAGGATCCTTGGTCCATACCCTAGAGCAAGGGTTTGAAAACTGTGGTCCATAGGTATAATCCACCCCAGCCTTTTTTTTTTTTTTTTTTTTATAGATAATATTTTATTGGAACACAGCCATGCTCATTCCTTTCCATTTTATCTATGGCTGCTTTACCTTGCAACAGCAGAGCTGAGCAGCTGGGACAGGGACTACATGGTCTGCAAAGCTGAATATTTTTACTATCTGGCCTCTTAGAGAAAAGTTTGCTGCTGCTCTACAGGGAAAACTCCCAGCATTTTGTCATACCTCACGTTAGCATGTGAGTTGATGCTAACATGGCAAGAGGGAAGCTTTGTTGCTTCCCAGATCAGAGGCCCTTTCATGCCAGTGTTTTTAGATATGGGACTAAATCTTCCTGTTCATGAAATTATTGGCCTTGGCAACCCTCTTAATTTGGGTGGAAAACTACTTTGACCCAAATTATCCAGAGAACGGAGATCAATGTGTTTTCTCTAATTGTTAATTATCAGGACGACACATGGTACGAGCCCCTGTGCCTGTCTGTCTTTTCATCTAGAAGAAGGGTTTAGCAACCCCTTGGTGGTGTGACAGATAGACTTCAACTGTAAGATTTTATTATTTTTATTATTTGCCTTTGCTTAGATCTCTGTAAGAATCCTGATGTTTCCAAGGCAACACATGGCTGGGGGAAATTGGAGAGAACAGTCTTGATGCAAAGGGATAACATCACAGCAACCACAACAATGCTACCAGCGTCGGTGTTCAGAGGGACCAAGTCATCTTGATTAGAACTGAGGTGGCAGGAGTTTCAAAGCGGAATCATCATGCTCACATTTTGTAATTCGCAAACCCTTGGAGCCCAGTAGAAAGGGGAACATGCATAAAACGATGCTGGATTTGGCTCCCAAGCTTATTTGGAGATGGGGATGGTTGTCAGGGAGCCTTTTCTGACCTCTCCAGGATGAAGTAGGTGCCTTTGAATCCCTTTTCTATCGTGCACGCACGCGTGTTGGCAACACCAGCATCCTTTTCTTGTCCACACCAAATATTAGGGACTGTTCAAATTGCCAGACCATTTTCCCTTGGATAACACTCATTTCTTTAGAAATAAGTCTGAAAAATTTGTATTATAAAAAAAATCATTTTATTATAGAAGAACCAGAACATACCAAAAAATCAAACCACCACTCTGAGACACCAGTTGTTAATATTTTATTATCAATCCCTCCAGACTTTTCGTTATGGAATGAAAAATTATATGTATTTATCTCAAAGATGAAAAAATACTACACACACACTACTCTGTAACCTGGTGTGTTTTTAACAGAATAGTATGTCACAAAAATGTGCACTCTGCTGGAGCCAGAACAGTGTGGTGTCACATCATGTGCCCTGCATCCTGACTGCCTCATTTCAAATACTCATGCTATCAATTACTGCTGCTATCTGACCGTAGGCAAATTCTATAACCTCTCTGGTTCCTCAATTTCCTCATCTGTAAAATGTGCAGAATAATGATGTGTTGAGGATTAAATATGTTAATATAAAAAGCACATAATACAAAAGCCCTGGCTGGCGGCTCAGTGGATTGCTGGTTCAATTCCCAGGTTGCAAGCCAGGTCTCTAGCCAGATCCGTAGCTGGATACAGGTGAAAGGCAACCATTACATTGATGTTTCTCTTCCTTTCTTCCTTCCTCCCTGCCCTCCTCTCTAAAAATAATGACTGGTGCAGTCACTATGGAAAACAGTATGGAATTTCCTTAAAAAACTAAAAACGGAATTGCCTTTTGACTCAGTGATTCCACTGCTAGATTCCTGAAGAACCTTGAAACACCAGTTCAGAAGAACCTATGTACCCCTATGTTCATAGCAGCTCTATTTACAATAGTCAAGTGCTGGAAACAGCCTAAGCGCCCATCAGCGGATGAATGGATCAAAAAACTATAGTACATTTACACAATGGAATACTACACAGCAAAAAGAAAGAAGAAGCTCCTACATTTTACAATAACATGGATGGAACTGGAGAGTTTTATGTTTAGTGAAATAAGCCAGTCAGTGAATACCATATGACCTCACCTAATTACAGGAGACCAATGAACAAAACAAACAAGCAAAACAGAACCAGAGACATGATTACAAGGAACAGACTTACAGTGTGCAGAGGGGAGGGGATGGAGGGAGGGGGAAGAAGGAGGCAAAGAAGGGGAGCAGTTTAGTCAAGAAACAAGCATGGATGACCCATGGACATGGACAACAAGTGGAATTGACTGTGGGGGAGGAAGGAAAGGTGGGGAAGGGGAGAGCAGAGGGGAAAATGGGATGAATTTAATACAACAATAATAAAATAAAATTAATTACAAATAAAAATAAAAAGAAATAAATAAAAAGCCCATAATACAGCACATGGGAGCCTCTCCTTAAATGTTAGTGATTATCTTTCCATGTCAGGACATGTATTTCTACATCATCATTTTATTACCTGTGTAGCATACTATTGAAGTGGTGTGTGACACTCCTGCTTTTCCCTTGGTTTTGTGGTTGTGTATACGTGCTTCCATGCTGTGTAAGCTTTAAAGCAGTGATTCTTACTTTAAAGCAGTGATGCCTTGGAGCTGGAGCTGTATGGTGCAGCAGATCAGAGAGTGCTGAGGAATGTTAGTCCTTTCACTGGAGGGGATTCTGGCCGTGTTAGTGGGAAGGGAGTGGGGACAGTGGACATCTTTGTAGCTGTGGTGCCAGTAGGTGAGGGGTGATGCAGGGACTGTGCATGAGCTTCATGGTGCCAGGTCTTGGGCCTACTACTTTCTGGGCATGAGAAGCAAGCTACTTAACCTCTTTATATCTTGATTTTTGCATCTATAAAATTAAAAACCTTTTATTATTACCTCCTGGGGTTCTTGCGAGCGCTGAATTAGATCATTGATGTGAAGAATTTGGTACTTGCCACTTACTTGGCAACCTCTTAGTACATAGTAGATACTATTGTTAGAAATAGGAAGCTACCATGAAACACGATGCTTTGCTATTCAGAGGCACACATTACACACTCACACACGTATACTTTAACACACAGTTTGTCTACGGAATAGTCACTTGATGAAGTTGAATTTATACCTCTTCGTCATTACCTTCTTGTTGGCTTCTTGCTGTTTACTACACTATTGTGTCTCAAATTCAAGCCTGCTTTTATTTACTTATTTATTATTTTTAAAATTTAATTTTATTGTTGTATTATATCCATCCCCTTTTTACTCCCCTCTGTCCCCTTCCCCACCCACCCACTCCCCCGCCCCAAAGTCAATCCCACTTCTTGTCCATGTCCATGGTTCTTCCATACTAGTTCCTTGACTAACAAACCTGCTTTTAATACTTGGCCCTGTGATGCTGGGGTTGGGCTTGTGCAAACCCCCGTTTCCTTTGCCAGCTGGCTCGACCTCAGGCTCGGCCAGGAGGGGGCGCTAGGGGGAGACTGAAAGGCGGGAGGGAGGAAGAGACGCGCTTCTTCCCACTGGCTCTCTTCCTCCCAGCACCACCCCATCTCACCTTCGCAGTGGTAGCAGAGGTCAGTAGAGCAGGTAACTCTGGTTTTTATTTTTCACTCTCTCTTAAAACCAGTCTCCTTGCCGCTCCTTGGAGACTCCTGCCCCGGCCAGATGGTATTCCTCCCTAGGAGGCCGGCGCTCCCTGTCTGAGGACCACTTCCAGGTGCTTCCAGGTCCCAGCTACCTCACTCGCTTCCCCTTGTTCCTCCAGACGTGGTGGCCACCGCTGCTTCCTGCAGGCAGCTCAGGGAAACTCCAGTATTCCCCAGCTGCCTTTCCAGTTCTCTAATCCCTGGTGAACACTTCCCTCCCCCTGCATTTTATAGAGATCTTGACATATCCCGCTAGGTGTCCACATTATTGACATATAACACATTATTGACATGTGTATAAATACCTGTATTAGTGGTTACCACAATAAGTTGTGACCATGTTTCTTTTTTAAACTAAATTATCTTTGTTAAAATAGTTGATGTGGTTTTTGTTTTCTGACTGGACGCTGAGAGCACATGCAGACTTCGCTTTCCCGAAAAGGTGAGTTGAAAGGGAGGCATTTTATAAGTGAAGGTGTCAACATCGCTCTGAACAAAGGAGGTCCGGCCTTTATCCGGTGCGCTGGGCAGAGCCGGCAGAAGCACCTGGGCACAGGTGCCTGGATGCACAGGGCCACCCGGGCAGGACTGTGGGCGGGGCGGCCGCAAGGGGGCAGGCTGGGGGGCATGGGGGAGGCAGGGCTAAGGCTTCCGTGTGGGTGGCCACATCTGACAAGCAGAATGGTCCTTTCAGACAGGTGGAGAGCAGAAAGAGGAAAGGCTAGCTGCAAAAGCAGGAGAGCTGTGGTGACTACTCACGTCAAAAAGAAAAGGGTCTGTGAAGGAGGTATTGATGGCAGGACGCCTGCGGAAACCTGGTCATCAAGGGCTGAGAGAGGGTGGGGGTGGGGACAGGCAGGGGACAGCGTCAGCTTCTCATTTATTTACACATAATAGAAGCCTGCACAATAGGTTGGTCAACATCACTTTTCTGCTTCATTGGTTTCCAAAAGGACTCACTGCTCCTCTGCTGAGAGATGATTTCCAGGGGCCTGTTTCAGGTCACTCACCAGAGCCTCTCTCAGGGCTCAGTTTCTTTCCACTCCCTGGCTCCCCACTCCGCCCCCCGCCCCCCCAAGTGTGTAAGTACACCCAGCACCTTTCTTCACAGGGAGCACGGGCAAGCCCCTGAACCCCCTTGGCCTCAGACGGGACTCCCCTCCCCCTTCCCCAGCCCCAGCCCCAACGGGGTCCTGCCCAGAGCAGATCAGATCTGCAGAGCAGATCTGACCAGTGGGGCTTCAAGAGAGCAGCACACAAGGCCCTCTGACCTTGGCTCCCTGGGTGACTAGGATGCCTTTATTGAGGTCAAAGACCCAGGTGGTTCTGCGGATGGGGAACAGGCAGAGGGGCTTCGGTTGGGGGAAGAGCTGGATGACTCCCACCACAAGGCTTCCCTGGTAGTTTTATGTGTGGGAGCTGAGACAACCCTGTCCTTGGCTTGCAAATTCATTCTTGGCTAAAAAAAAAAAAAGTAATGACTCTTTACATCTTGGGAAAAGATTCTATAGGAAGAGCAAAAGCACCTAGTGCCTCCAGTGATTTTTTTTCTTAAATAAAGTTAATTTTGGAATAATTTCAACTTTACAAAAAAGTTGCAAAATACAGTACAAAGAATTTTCTTAGTTTTCCCTCTTGTTAATGTCTTACATCACCAGGTACGTTCATTAGACCAAAGCCATTGGCACATTAATATTGTGAACTGAACTCCCATCTGTATTTCAGATTTCATTAGTTTTTCTGCTACTGTCCCTTTTCTGTTCCAGAATTCCATTCAGGATACATATTAAATTTAGCCTCTTTAGTTTCTTATGGTCTATGACAATTGATCATTCTGTCCCTGTTTTCCATGACCTTGCTAGTTCTGAGGAGCACTGGTCAGGTATTTAATAGAATGTGCCTCAATTTCAGTCTGTCTGATGTCTTTCTCATGCTAAGACTGGAGTTATGTGTGTTTTGGGAGGAAGACCACTGAGGTGAAGACCACTGTGTTCTTCTAATCATATCCTTAAAAAATTTTTTTATTGATTAACATATTGTATTCCTTTCAGGCATACAACATAAAGAATTCATATTTGTAAATATTGTGAAATGATAATACAGTAAGTCTGGTTAACATCTGAAACCATACATAATTACAGAATTTTTTTCTTATGATGAGAAATTTTAAGATCAACTTTCCTAATATAGTATTATTAACTAAAGTCATCATGTGGTCCATTAAATCCCTATGACTGACTTCTTTCACAGCTGGAATTTTGTACCTTTTGGGCATCTTCACCCATTTTGCCCACCCCACCCCCACCTCTGCTCATCATGTCCTATGTGATGTGCCCCAAAGCTGTCAGCATGACAAAGCACTGGTTCTGCAGTGGCATCTGGATTTGGGTTCCTTCCCTCTGGACCCACAAGCCCATGGACTGCTGATCAGGAAGGACCTGGCAAAGCAGGGGGTGCAGGGCACAGACGGAAAGGGCTCTAGACTGGAAGTCACTTCTGAATTGTATCATGTGGAGTAAGAACCTTTAAACCTCTCTTTCTTCAGTTTCCTCATTCTCCAGTTAGTGCATGATCCCTCCTGCCCCCTTCCTCCTAGAGTTGGCGACTAGATCAAGTGACATATTGGATATGAAAACACATACACACACACACAGTCACACAGTAAAGGGCAGACACAGGTGCAGAGGCTGCCTGAACTGGATTTTCCAGCATTTCAGGTAAGAGGAGGAAAACTTATCTATTGACTTCTGTTAACAAACAAATGTAGGTGTATGTGTGTGTGTGTAATTTTCTTTTTTTTTTCTAAATCTTTTTTAAAAGATTTTTTATTTATTATTTTTCAGAGAGAAGGGAAGGGAGAGAAGCAGAGAGGGAGAGAAATATCAATGTATGGTTGCCTTTCATCTGCCTCCAGCTATGGACTGGGCTGGAGACCTGGCTTGCAACCTGGTTATGTTGCCCTGGCTGGGAATCGAACCAGCAACCTTTGGGTTCGCAGGCCTGCACCTCATCCACTGTGCCACCAGCCAGGGCTAATTTTCTTTTTTTAAAAGTAAGATTTATTGACATATGTGCAGTGAAATTTACCCTTTGTAGGCCTAACATGTCTGTGAGTTTTGACAACAGGATATAATCAGGTAATCACCAGCACAATCAAGATATAGAACATTTCCATTCCTCCTCCTCTCCCCAGTTTTCTCATGCTCCTTTGTCATTAACCCCTTCTCCCATTCCCAGCCCCTGGCAGCTATTGGCATTTTGTTGCCTCCGTTTCACCTTTTCCAGACTGTCATGTAAATTGAATCATGCAGCATGGAGCCTTTATTTATTTATATTTATTTATTTATTCAGTTTAAAAAGAGCACTATTGAGGTATAATGAACATACAATTTGCTGTACATACTTAAAGTATACATTTGAATGTCTTTTTTTTTTTTTTAAATTTTATTGTTGTATTACATCCATCCCCCTTTTGCTCCCCTCTGTCCCCCTCCCTGAATGTCTTAATATATTGTACAATTGTGATATCATCACCGCAATCAAGATTGGGCACATTGCCATCACCCTAAAAATGTCCTCCCTTGTGATCCTTTCCTCAGTTGTCTGGCCTCAATCCTTGCCCACACCCCTCTCTCACTGCTCTGGGCACACCTGCAGGTCTCTCATTTGCCCTGGTAAACAGTGTCCATTTCTACTCTTGATTTCTCCCTGTCAAATCTCCTATCTTTTTGGAGTGTCCATCATTCAAGTCTATCTTGCAACCCATCAGATGGCTAATGGGACCTTTAAAATTATCCTTTAAGAGTGATCCAGCCCACACTTGCTACTTCCTTCTCTGACCCTAATGTAATAATACTCAGCCTCTCCATGTCTTTATTTACCTGTATAACAATATTGGCCTCTTACTGCCTGGTGGTTAGCAGCATGATCTCTGAGTTTGGATACTTGGAACTCTATATTTAATCTTAGGCTCCTACATAACCTTTCTATGCCTCAGCTTCCTTATCTGGAAGATTGGGAAGATAGTATAGAACCAGAATGGATTGTTGTGAGGATTAATTGGGTTTATGCACAAAAGTACTTGGAAAAGGATCTTGTGTAGAATAAGTACGTAATAAATGTCAGCTCTCATTATCAGCATCATTATTGTTGAATGCCCCTTAAAGACAAATCCTATAGCCTTTATGACACTTAAATGACCATGGTGCCCAGTACAGTGGTAGACATGCAGAAGGAGCCCAGAAAATTGCTAGATTTTTAACCAGGAACCAGTTCAGTGAGTCAAAGGTTCCTATGACCACTTGGCATACGTGCTTGTGTTTGCTGTGCAAAAAAAAAAAAAAACCAAACCAAACCAGCCAGACTCCTAAACCAAAAAGCTGTGAACTTTTGTATGGGTAAATACAGCTATGACATATCTAGTTCCATGGTTTAGCATATCACCAGTAGAAATCTCCAGTGGAAAAATCTAGTACAACACTTGAATCATGTGATTTGTTTTGCTTATATTTGGATACGCCTCTGGCTTTGGAGCTAGGCAGCCGAACCCCCACGGCGAGGAGTCTGCTGTAGCACCGTTTGCAAAGATGGCAGGAAAGGAGTCAAACATGGAGTGAACGTCTACTTCAGTAGTGTTAAATTTCCAGGAATTTTGTAAGCTAGTTATTAAACATCACCATGATAAAAACTTAAATCATATAGACTCACAATCAAATAAATTATATGAAAAACAAAGTTAATCAATATTTAGTTATACCCACATTGGGTATAAACACTCAACTAAATTATTTTCCTACTATCTATGTTTTACAGGTTTGCGTTTATTATAGCTGTGTGGTGAAAATACTATATACTGGTGTGCTGTTTTCCACCTCTTCCCATCTGTGTTCAGTGATGTCACATTGGCAGCTTGAAATTGACCAGGATAGGAGTATTTACACCACAGATACCAGCAAGCACTTCAAATCGGGGCTTTTCATTCCCAGAGAGTTAGTTGCTAAGCACTTACCAGCACACTCACTGATGCCGCATACCGGCAAGATAGTTGAATGTTTTTGGTTGCAAAAAGCAGAGGCTCACTCACTTTAGTTCAACTAAAATGAAGAGGGGTTTATGCTAAGGGTATTTATTGCAAGAAAAGGGAGACATACTATCAGGGAGATTCAAGAGCAGGCCCTAATGGAGCTGGAAATTGGAGATAGTGGTTTAGATCCAAGGTCATTTTATTGACCTCAGAACATGGCCTTGGTCTCTATGCTCTGGCTCACTGCTATTCTAATGGCACCTGCTTCTTTCTTTTCTGGTCTCAGCTGGCTCTCTCCCCCTTTACCTTATATTGTCTTTCTGTTACAGTTTCTGTTTTCTTAATTTTGCAAATCTTTGTCTTGTATTGATTAGTCATAGCCATTTCAGCTTTTTATTATTTCCTCCTGTTGAAGACTTGCTATTCTCTCCCCCACCCCCCACCCTCTGCTTTACTTTGTGAGAGAAGGGATCTAATTGGTCCAGCTCACTTTTTTTGTAAATGGTGGTCTCAGTTGGTAGCTGGCCTATGGTTTACCTGGTTTTTGGCCAAATGCTTGTGTCTGGCCACTATTGGCCAGGAAGGAAAATAGGGTCACACATTACAAATTTTGGCTGAGTCATCAACAAATTTTAATTCTCTAATAATTTTGTAGGCCAGGCATCTGAAATCTGTCAGATTCTTAACAAGAATCTATTCCCTTGCATTTTCCAACTTCTGGTGACTGCCCTAGCATCCATGGGCTTGTGCATCATTTTAATCTCTGTCTCTGTTGTTACATTGCCTTTTCCTCTTTTGTAAGGATACTTGTGATGGTATTTGGGGTCCACCTAGGTAGTCCAGGGCTATCTTATCTCAAGATCCTTAAGTCAATCACATCTGTAAGGACCTTTATCCAAATAAAGTTACATTCACAGTTTTCAGAAATTTGATGTAGACACTGGCTTACCACAATGGTTTAATTTTTTAAAAGAGTTTATTCATTATTTGTAGAGAGGGGAAGGGAGAGAGGCAGAGAGGGAGAGAGACATCAATGTATTGTTGCCTTTCACCTGCCTCCAGCTATGGACCTGGCTGGAGACCTGGCTTGCAACCTCATTAATATGCCCTAGCTGGGGAATCGAACCAGTGACCTTTGGGTTCCCTGGTCAGTGCCTTATCCATTGTGTCACCAGCCAGGGCCCACAATGGTTTAATTTAATTGAATTAATAATATGTACCAGCCCTGGCTGGTGTGGCTCAGTGGACTGGCACCAGCCTGCAAACCTAAAGGTCACTGGTTCAATTCCCAGCCAGGGCACATAACCAGGTTGCAAGCCAGGTCTCCAGCCAGGTCCAGAGCTGGAGGCAGGTGAAAGGCAACCATACACCAATGCTTCTCTCCCTTTCTTCCTCCCTCCCAGTCATTCTTTCTGAAAATAATAAATAAAATCTTTAAAATATATATACATATTAAATAAGCACATGTTTTCCAGGTCCAAGGGAAAGGGAAAGCTGTGTATGTAGAATTTCTGGAATGTGCTCCTTAAGGATTAAAATGTATTCACTGTATAGTTGCCTCTGACCCCAATACCTTGGTTGGAGGTACACATGCATTCATGTACAATGTGTGCATGTGATCATGAGTACACACAGAGCATACACAATGTGTGCACATGAGCATGTGCGCACACACACACACACACACACACACACACACACACAGCTTTTGTTTCAGGTGCACATGGGCCTAGACTGGGATCTTCTGGAGATCTGCAGCTACCTTGAACCCTGCCATTCACAGACCTCTTCCAAGGGTCTCCAAAGAGAAAACCTTTTCAAACTATTATATACACACATCCTGAACCTTTCTTTAACTACAATCCCTTTCTTCCACCAAAAGTACATGTGTATAACTGATGAAGAGCTAATGTCCAGAGCCCCATTTCTTTTTCTTTTCTTTTCTTAATATTTCATTTGTTATTTTTAGAAAGAAGGGGAAGGAGAGAGGCAGAGAGGGAGATAGACATCAATGTATGGTTGCCTTTCACCTGCCCCCAGCTATGGACCTGGCTAGTGACTTGGCTTGCAACCTCGTTATGTGCCCTGGCTGGGGATCGAACCAGTGACTTTTGGGTTCACAGGTCGGCACCTTATCCACTGTGCCACCAGCCAGGGCCCCATTTCTTTATTGATGTGCTTTGCCCCTTCTCCAAAAAGCCTATTTGAAAATTATTACTGTCTCAGGTCCAGAGTGGGCAAACTTTCGCAGGTATAAGCCAGAGAGTAAATATTTAAGGATTCCAGTTTCTATGGTCTCCATTGCAACTATTTATTTTATTTTTTATTCATTTTTGAAAGATTTTATTATTTTTCAGAGAGAAGGGAAGGTAGAGAGGCAGAGAGGGAGAGAAACATCAATGTGTGGTTGCCTTTCACCTGCCTCCAGCCATGGATCTGGCTGGAATCCTGGCTTGCAACCTGGTTATATGCTCTGGCTGGGAATTGAACCAGCGACCTTTGGGTTTGCAGGCTGGCGCTTTATCCACTGTGCCACCAGTTAGGGCCATTGCAACTATTTAGACCTGCAGATGTAGTCCAAACGTGGCTGTAAACAATATGAAAATGACTGGTAAGGCTGAGTTTATGGGCACTGAACTTTGAGTTTCATAGAATTTTTACGTCGTGACATATTGTTTTTTTTTTTTTTTTTCAGCTATTTAAGGATGTAAAAACTGGTCTTAGCTCACTGGTTGTGCAAAACCAGGCAATGGGTTGGATTTATGCCGCAGTGTGGAGTTTGCCATCCCCTGTCTTAGATAATAGCATATGACCTGGAGAAGTTTTCTTAAGATTTCAAGTCCCAGGGCTCCAGCATTGGAAAGGGCCACAGAGTCTACTAACCCTTCATTCCCAGCAGAATATCCAATTGTCATCCAACGCCTTATTGAACTCCTGTAGCTTCGGGGAACCCCACCTCCTGGGCCAGCTCGTTCTGCCCGCAGACAGCGCTGATTGCGAGTTCTTCCCCACACAGAGCGGCGCCTGTCTCCAGCAAGAGCATCCACAGGATACCATTGGAACTGTGTAGCACAATATTAACACATCAGGTTAATTTCATGCTCTACTTGTCTTGGGCTGATATTAAAGAAAATTAAATTTTGTGCTAATCAGCCTTAGCATTCAGCATGCACGACGCCAATTTGTGATTTCTGGCAAGGGCGGTTAAATCATATTTATGCTATTTGCGTGGTGTCTGACTAACAGAGAACTACTATTACTAACAATTAAACTCCCAACTTGACAGATGTCACCATGAGCAGACAAAGTGGAGTGCAACTGGAGATTCTTCTTAGCAAGTTGCCGGCGGTCAGAGACACTAACCAGGGAGCTGTAGTTAATGTTCAATGTTCTCTTTCCTTTTGGGTGGCTATTTTTGAATGTCTGACCAAGGCAAACGATTTTAATCCGTGCCCTGTTTACTTTCTCTTTCCTGCCTTTTTGGCTTTGAAAAGTACTTTTTGTTTTTGGAGGTTTGTTTTTTTTTTTAGAGACAAGCCAGAAGGAATGTGTTCTTTCCTGGTTTCTGCAGAAAGGGTTCTGTTGAGCACCTGAGAAGGATTCTTGTTAGTTGCTGCTGGCTTATCGGGTGGGAACACTTGGGTATTTAAGGGGGTGGGAGGTCTAATATTGACCTGCAAAGCTGGAGGAGGAAGGAGTGGGTGAGTAAAGCTAGTCTGACTCCAAGAGCGTCTTCTCCTGAAGGGGAGAGGTGCTTGCTCAGACCCACTGCCAGGGCGTCTGGTGTTTTATCTGCACTTTCTCTTCACTGAGTTCCTCTCCAGCACAGGCCCTGAATGGGCGCCATCTCATAGGTAAGGGCTGCTGAGCACACTGGCTTCAGACAGCTGTCTTGGCACAGTCCCCCCGCACTTCCTCTTCACCCATAAGGAGAGCATCAGGGGAATGAATGGAGATTCATAGCATCTTGGGTAAACATTTTATGTAAGGGCACCCGGTGCTCCCCAAGACAGGCTCTTCAGTCTCTGTCTAAAGAGGGATGTGCTCTCCTGGTTGGTTATTAGGCTGCAGGATCAGCTCTGGGCTCCCGGCAGGGAGGGAGGGAGGGGAAGAGGTGGAGGGAAGGATTTTATATCTCCTATTGGCCAGGAGACCTACCAACCGGGACTGAGGAGTTTCCTGGGATAACTGCAGGGTTTTCTTGCTCAAACCTGAACAGTTCCAGGTCAACTGGGATGGTTGGCCACCCTACCTGGAAGCACTTTTGGGGCTAGTTAGGCAGTCCACAGCTGTGCCTGGTGAAGTATTAATGGTCTGCAAGGAGGCTTTTGGTGAACGCACCTCTGGCAACATCTTGGGCCCCTCAGAGCTTAATTCTGTCCCTTCTTATCCATATGCCCAATTCTCTCATAGGGGCTGAAGAACCCTCATTTGGAAGGATGGGTCTCGGGCAGAGTGGACCAATCTACCGCACATGCTCATTGCTTTCTCTGTGCTCTGACCCTGGGGCAGACCATGCTCACTGATCCTGCCTCCTCTCCCTGGCTGGCCACCTCCCAAACACTGACTTCCAGGTAAGCACCATCAGTCAGTGTAAGTTGACACAAAAGGTAAGCCCTATATACGATTTTGGACTGGGACATTTCTCCAGAGTTTATGTGACTCAAAGGACAATTGCAAATGGGAACCAAAGTGCAGAAGGCATTAGGCCAAGGGGTGGTTTGAGGATTGCAGAATCCAAGAGCCCCAGAGGTAGGCTAAGGTCAATTGGTTCCAGGCGGGCCTAGGACAAAGCCCCATTTCCAGGGACTTCTTCAGATTGGGTGCTTGCCCTGCACTAAAGTAAGCTGGTTTCAAGGTACTTGGTCAGGCTGATATCTGTACCATCTGGATGCGAACCTGTGCTCTTCCTTTACCTGGTACTTTGGCTGAGCAGGTAACAAGGGGCAGCCTAACAAATCTCTGTATCTGCTGCTCCTTCCTGGTGGGTCCAGCCTCATGACAGCGGTGCTCACAGACACAGGGCACTTCTGTGGACACGGCCAGGCCAGGGAACCAGCCAGCTCACACTGGTAAGGCCATACTAGCTGTGACAAAAGTGAAAGAATTTTAACATTGGTTGCTTAAAAAACTAGTATCCCGAAGCCCCGGAGGTCCCTATTTCTTCTCCCCAGCTCATGGACTTGGCCATTTGCCCTGTCACCCCAGGACCTCCAGTCTTCTTCACCATCCAGAAACTGAAGGAGCCCTGCCTGGCCCTGAGGCAGCCCCCAGCCCTGTAATGCTGGGTCTGATTTTGAATGTCAGTGCTTTCTAGTGTTATGTGTTGTACTGCTCCTAAAGCCCTGACTGTAACCCCAGCCTTTTTCTCCCACCCAGGAAGGCACACCAGAATGCCTGGGGTAAATTGTTAAATATTTGGTATTTGTAAATGAAGCCTTTCTGACATTCACCCCTTTATTTGTAGTCTGAAATAATAACACTAACGGGCACATTGTAGTGCTTTAGACACTTAACATGTATCAACTCATTAAATCCTCACAGCAACCCTATGAGCTGGTCTTTTACACCAGGACATGAAGAACCAGCCAGTCTTGGGCCAAGGTCCCTGGAATAGCCATTTGTGTTAACTGATACCCAGAGACCAGATGGGCTCAGAGACATATCAGTGGATGAATGGGACAGGTGATGGTGGGGAACAGACACCTTTTTCAGCCATGCCTTGGTACCGCCCCCAAAAGAAGACAAAATAAACAACACAAAGAACAGCTAACAAAACCCCAGACTGACTAACATTTCATGAAATTGCATAAGATTAGATTTTTGACACTCTGGTAAAAGAAAACAAAAACACAGAGAGGTTATATTTTTCATAACCATTTCATTAACCTTCCCTTCCCTGCTGGGTTCTGGGAGGGGAAAACTTGGGCAGACTGGTCAGCTGCCCAGGCTTCACCCAGAAGGCAACCCTGGGGAGTCTGCTCTCAGGTACAGTCCTATCCTACACTGAGGCCTGGTCTGGGTCACGGGCTGAGGGTGGACAGGCCACAGGCCACCTTCTTGTGGTCTCCCCACATCTCTCTCCTTCCTCCTCTTACAACAGTTTGTGGAATTATTTAGTTTGCAGAGTGTTAGTTAAGGAATAGCTCAGACTGGTCACATTTTCTTCCAGATCGGTTAGTTGCAGCGTAAACTTGACACCCTGACTCTTGTAGGACTCAGGCAGCTGATGCTCACAAATCTAGGTCTTGTAACTCAAGAGTCTTGAAGGCTTTTTGAAACCTTGCTTGCTAAGGACCTGACTCTAGGGTTCTTCTCTGTTCTGTGGTAATCACCCAACCACGAGCCAACAGGGGCCTGTGGTCTAGTTTAGTGACCCTAAGGGAGTCGCTAAATACTAGGGGACATACATCAGCTGATATTATCCATATGGCCACTAATTTGCCATTTCCAAGCTCAGTAATACATTTAAGTCTCAACTTACTGGTAATTTATCTTTGGTAAATTTCCTAAATAAAATAACTAATCTATTTCAAGAGCAAAAGCCTAGTGCTCCCCTGAACAATTATGAAGTAGTCAGACTAGTTGGAGAAAGAGGACATAGGAACAGGAACAGAGCAGGATTTAGAAATATATATATTTATTTTATCCTCACTTAAGGACATGCTTATTGATTTTAGAGAGAAGGGAGTGGAGGGAGAAAAAGAAGGAGAGAAACATTGATTGGTTGCCCCCTCATATGTACCCCAACCAGGGATTGAACCCAAAACCTAGGTATGTGCCCTGACTGGGAACTGAACATGCAACCTTTCAGTGTGCAGGATGACACCCAACCAACTGAGCTCCACTGGCTGGGGACAGAGCCGGAAGTTCTGATGCACATTCTCTCCCTGGCTGCAGGGCTCAGCCCTTAAACTCCAAACCCCCGGGTGTGAAACAGGTTGCGTCCTGTGCATCAACTCCAATCAATGATTGGGAGTGCAACTGTGTTAAGAAGGATGCTGAGGCTGGTTCTGTGCTCAACAGGAAAGAAACAAAGGGATTGGTTGGTAATCCCTGACAGAGCGGTAAGAATGGAGGAAAGGGCAACACTCCTGCCAGGTTCTTGAAGGACTTGTTCAAACTCATTCTCTCTGGAAAATACAGTGAGGATCGCCCAAGTGACGGAGGAAAAGCCTGGTTTCCCCTTAATGTCCAAGCCTCAGACCACAGGGGCATCTGAGCTGTTAGCACCCAAAAACAGCCAAACATAGCAGGCAAGGGCTGGCTCTGGCTCTGGGACGTGTGTCTACAGACCCCCAAAGTTATTTTGTTTGTTCACTTTATTTTGCTTTTTAGCTGCTTGGGTTTACCTTCTATCACCTTCATCATCATCATCGTCTTCATCTCCCTACAAGGTGTAACCCTGTGGGCAAAGTGGGCAACTGGTTCTTCAGGCTGTGAACCAACAGGGGGCAGCAGAGAGCAGAGAAGAGCGAGTTTGGTTGGGGCAGCCCTAGGCCCAGGAAAACTCTCCCATCTTCTACTCCCTTGGAGAGTGAATCCATCTGGACTTGCACTGGTGAGACTATTGTCCACACGAGTGGTGTGGTCCAAGAGCACAGCCAGGAAGGCCAGAAGGAGGGAGACTTTCTTTGGGGTTCAGGTAGAGAAAAGTCTTTGTTGGAAATCGGAAAGAAGAGAAAGAACAGGAAAGAGTAAGAATGACAGTTAATACTTAATCCAGACCCATTAAGGTGCCAGGCCCCCATGAATGCTCCTTTCTCCCATTCTCTCACAGACTACTCAGGGGAGGTGAATCCCTACTTTACAGATGAGAAAATGGACCCAGAGTGGTGAAGTGACTTCCCAAGATTATATGACTGGGGGTGGGGGCTGAGCTAACATTTGGACTCTTTTCTGCCCAGGCCGCCCTGTGTTGATGCCCTTCCAGGAAGGAGGCAGAAAAGGACACAGGCTTCCTGGTCAGGATCATGGGCCTTGGCGTTAGACCCACCTGGGATCAAAATCCAGCTCTTTCACTCACTGCCCAAGGGACCTGGAGCAGGAGCTTCCTCTTTTCCAAGTCTAGTTTTATCTGTGAACTGAGGGTAATAGCTTTGTGATAGGATTGTAGAGAGAATTTAGAGATGCCAAATAAGAACAAAGTCTTAGGGCCCTAGCCAGACTTTAACAAATAAAAGCTACTGTAATGCCAAGTCTTAAGTCTTCAGCTCACTGGTACCAGATGCCCAGGTCCCCATCTATGTGCCAAAACTCCCAAGATGCGGGATGTCACTGGCACCTTGGCTTTCCTGGCACTGTCTCGTGGAATGTATGTGGGGACAGTGGTGTGATGGCCAGTCAGGAGGTTGCCCTCTGCACCTCCACTCTGGGGAGGCAGAGAGGGAGGCAGCATGGGTTTAGAAGCTGGGCAGACTTAGCTTCCCACCCTGAGCCAGTGTCTAACCTTAGTCTCCTGTAAATGTTGGTTGGATGTTGTGTGGGCCTCAGTCCCCTGATCTCTACAATGGGAGAGTAGAGTACTTTTCATCAGTGCTGGTGTGCACACTAAGCGAATGAGCTTATATACAACAGTGATCAGGAACCCAGCCAGATTCTAGAACCAGGCTGCCTGGGGTTCAAATCCCCATCCTGCCACTTTCTAGCCCTGTGGTTTTGGACAAATTACATCACCTCTTGGTTTGAGTTACTCTAATAAAAAGTAAAGGTAATAATACCTACCTCATCATGCTATCAAACATGTTTCATATGTAAAATACTCAAAACATAGTTTGACAATAGGTAAACACTGAATAAATACTACCTCCTTTTAAAAAATTTTTAATCTTTATTGTATTTTTCCATTGCCCTTTATACTCACCCCAGCAATGACCACATTGTTGTCCCTGTCCACAATTCTTTTTTTTCCATTTGCTCAATCCCTCCACCCCCCAACCTCATCCCACACAGTAGTTGTCACCTGTTCTCCATTTACAAGCCTGTCACCATTTTCCTTGTTAGCTCCTCTTTGAGAAGATGGGAGCACCAGCTCCAGTGCCTGACATGTAAATATGAATTTCCTTTCATTCTCCTTCCTGACTCCTGTGGAGCTTATTGTGCCAAAATCCTAGCATTAGGAAGTACTCTGACGGTAATATGGAAATACCCTCATTGGGGATAATAATATCCTGTATGTTATCCAATGCAGTTACACACTATTAGGCTGTTCTGTACCAAGTTCACCAGAGATGTGAACTTGAATGAGATGTGGTCCCTTCCTTAGGATCACAGTTTGGTAAGCATTCATTTATTCATAAACTTGTTCACCTTAGTTTAGAGCCTGTCATAAGCCTGAGATCACTAAACTATGGAGGCACAAAGGAAGAAGCAGAGAGGTTTTCCGTGGGGGTGATAACTGAGCTAAGCCTTGAAGTCTGGACGGAAGATGGGTGAGCCTGGACATGGGAATGACCAACAGTGGGGGTGGAAATGACACCCAAACAGCATCAAAATGAGAAAGTATGCTACCCATATAACCTTAAAAAATAACGTCTTAAGGAAGGTTTTTGGTCAACTAGTGAAATAATTAGCACGAAGCATTCAATAAAGAGGACAGGTGGTGAGTGATGAGAGCCACAAAGCGGGGCTACAGTCTGATGCAGCAACTGAGAGAGCAGGCTCAGGGGGAAGAGACAGGCCTGGGATCAAATCCTGGCTCCTGTCCAGTTGTGGTGGTTCAGTCCTTGTCATGGCTGGAGTTGCAGACGGTGGCTGACTCCCAGTCTCTTCTTTTGCAACTGAGAACATGTGTGCCACCCTGAGCTGCAGAATGAGAAGCAAAGCATAACCTTATTAATGTCTGTGCAAGTACTTGGCGCAGGCAGGGCCTTCTGGCAAAAGCTGAATGGTAGTCTGGCTTAGATTTAGAAGTGGGTTTTTTTCCACTTTTCCTTTCCAGTTTAAATGTAAATCTTGAGAATAATAAACTCAAAACCTCGGTTATGCTGGAGGGTGGAGATCTGCCTGTCCATCCATCCATCCATCCATCCCCAACCCACCACACCCCCCATCCATCGAGATAGCTGCAGAATGGACTGAATTCTAATTTTTTTCTTTTTTAAGTTCAGAGAAAACCAAGAATAAGAAAGCTATGGTTATATTTTCCTGAGGATAGGAAGCACCAGTTGGAGGTGAGAACCAGGTGCGAGCACTCCGTAAATAGCAATTAACCTTTCAAGAAAAGTAATTTTGTCAAGACATTTCCCGCTAAGTATTCTGGTCTCTGCCCCATTGAGTCGCCAATTCAGTCCCTTTGGCAGTGGTGAGGCTGGTCAGGGAGCAGGCAAAGGACATGGAGGGCCACAAGCCCCCTTGCTCTGTGCAGCTGAGCCCAGGGGCAGCCACGGCTGTCCTTATTAGGCAGGACCTGCCCCCCAGTTGTGAGGATGCTCACCTGAGATCTCCTCCTGCTCCTTTGTGCTCTGCTGGCACCAGGTGAGCAGTACAGCTCTGTGAGCATTTAACTCCAGGTCACTCTTTCTTAGGAAAACTTGGGGTAATTGCCCATGATCCAACATTTTTCATTTCTAGTCTATCTTTATTTCAAATCATGCCCAGTGATTTTGTCTACTCCAGTGCAAGAAAATACAGTGAACCAAATTAATATAATATGAGCATTTCAAATTTGAACATGAACTGTCTTCCATTATTAAGATCCTACTGAGAAGTTAAATTTCAAGGTGAAGTTCTCGCTGCATGTAGAATCCCAAAGGAAAAATGTTCACAATTTCCTCTTTTATGATTTCTTTTTCCTGCCCATTTTCAGATACTTGGATATGCTCTGGGTTTCTTTTTCTTTTCTCCTTTTTCCTCCCTCCCTCCCTCCCTCCCTTCCTTCCTTCCTTCCCTCCTTCCCTCCTTCCTTCCTTCCTTCCTTCTTTCCTTCCTTCCTTCCTTCCTTCCTTCCCTCCTTCCCTCCTTCCTTCCCTCCTTCCTTCTTTCCAGTTTAGCCTCTTTCAGCACCTCCAAAGTTAAATTCACCAAACTTCAAATCTCTTACATGTTCCAGTTTTCTTTGCTAATCCCAGGACAGGGTAATACCTCTGCAGTGGAGAGTAGACTATTTTGGCAGAAAGCTTAATCACCTACTAAGTATGTTACCTTCTGCCATGTATCCTTTGAATAAACCACCGAATTCATGAGGATGCACAATTCTCCATATCATATTTTTCTAACATTCCAGAGAACGAGTCCCAAATGGCTACATACAATTAAGAATGCAGATGCCAACAATCCTGTATAAAATGCTAGCAAGTCAAATCTAGAGAAGTAGTGAAAGTGCAACATCCCATGACAGAGGAAAGGCAATATGGCTCAACATTAGGAAACATGTTGATGAAT
Source organism: Noctilio leporinus (assembly GCA_004026585.1). Classification (NCBI taxonomy): domain Eukaryota; kingdom Metazoa; phylum Chordata; class Mammalia; order Chiroptera; family Noctilionidae; genus Noctilio; species Noctilio leporinus. Next base: position 249,655 of record PVIW01000192.1, on the reverse strand, counting down.
TCATTTTACTAATAAATTAAAGGAGAAAAACCATACGATTTTCTTTATGAGTATTGAAGAACATTTCAGAAAATTCAACATCTTTTCTTCATTAAAACTTTTGGTAAGTTCTGAAGAGGAGGAAAGTTGTTTTTGTTTTTTTTTTTAAGATTTTATTTACTATCTCCAGAAAGAGAGAAAGGGAGAGAGGCAGAGAGGGAGAGAAACAGAGAAACGTCAATGTATGGTTGCCTTTCACCTGCCTCCAGCCATGGATCTGGCTGGATACCTGGCTTGCAACCTGGTTATGTGCCCTGAATGGGGAATCGAACCAGCGACCTTTGGGTTCGCAGGCCGGCACCTTATCCTCCAGCCAGGGCAGGAGGAAAGTTTTAAAGCGGAAAGAATATAGGAAGTTGGTTAGAGTGTCACCTCTTATACCAAAAGGTTGTAAGTTTGATTCCTGGTCAAGGTACATGCCTAGATTGTGGGTTTGATTCCTGGCCAGGGTGTGTATGGGAGGCAACCAGCTGATGTTTCTCTCTCACATTGATTATCTCTTTCTCACTTTCTCTTTCTACCTTCCTCTCTCTTGAAAATCAATAAACATTAAAAAATTTTTTTTCTTCCTTGGGTTCCAAATTGTTGATTTGATTCTCCAGTTTATCCCTTCCACTGTTGGTCCCCTGTAGATTTTTCTTTATTTCATTTAATGCAATTTTCATTTCTGCCTGTTATTGAAGTACCCAATGAGTTCCTAGAGCATCTTGGTAACCAGTGTTTTGAACAGTGTATCTAATAGGTTGCTTATCTACATTTCATTTAGTTCTTTTTCTGGAGTTCTGTTCGTTCTTTCATTTGGACCTTATTTCTTTGCCTCCTCATTTTAACAGCCTCCCTGTGTGTTTCTAAGTCGTATGGCGCACAGCCTTGGGTAATCACCAGGGCAGGGCAACACAGCTCACCACTCTGTGTGGGGGAGGGCTTGCAGAGGGGTAACTCTGCTGCCTGGCCTCTGGAGTTTTGCTGTCTCCCCACTCTCATTTCACTTTCTTCCCGAATGCCACTGGTGTCCTTCCAGCTGTTGTTGCCCTGGTGCTGAATCTCACAGGGTCTACACAGCACCTAAGTCTGTTGTGGATAGCTCCTTCTGCCACCCCAGCCCCTGCTGGGTTTTACAGCCAGGAGTTATAGGGACTTATCTTTTTGGCTCTGGTACCTGGGCTGGGTGGTCGGGACTAGGGCAGGGATCCCTCACTCCCAAGGTATTCCCCCATTTTTTATCCACCACATGTGGATGTGGGACCACTCCTTCCTGTCTCTGTGCCTCTCTGCACCTCTCCACCCCTCTCCACCCCTCCTCCCTGTCTGGATGAATGTGGCTTCTTTAAATCCTTGGTTGTCAGACTTCTACACAGCACTATTTTCTGACAATTCTGGGTGATATTAGTTTTATAGTGTAGCTGTATTTTTTGCTGTAGTTGTGTGCAGAGGCAAGGCATGTTTTACCTATGCCTCCAACTTGACCAGATAAAACTTTCCTTAGCAAGTAACAAAGTCTGTTTTTTTTTTTTTAAGATTTTATTTATTATTTTTAGAGAGTGGGGAAGGGAGAGAGGCAGAGAGGGAGAGAAACATCAAAGTATGGTTGCCTTTCACCTGCCTCCAGGCATGAACCTGGCTGGAACCCTGGCTGGAGACCTGTCTTGCAACCTGGTTATGTTGCTCTGGCTAGGAATTGAACCAGCGACCTTTGGGTTCACAGGCCAGTGCCTTATCCATTGTGCCACCAGCCAGGGCCAAAGCCTTTAGCACAATACAAAAGATGGATAGATTTGACTAGATAAAATATTTGAATGCCTGTACAACAAAAGATGCCACAAACAAAGGTAAAAGATGAGTGATAGACCATAAAAAAATACTTGCAACTTGCATGAGAGGGCAATGGGGGGGAGAAAGAGAGAGAGAGAGGGAGAGAATTTCTATCCAAGTTATAAGAGATTTCAACCAATCAATGAGAAAGGTGCTAATAACCTGACAGAAAATGGCCTTGCTGCATTGGATTAGTTAAGGATATGCTTGCTGATATAAAAGGAAAATCCCTAAGTCTCATGTGAAATCCAATGTGATTATTTATGATTATCTGGCGGTTCTTCTCCAGGCCGTGAGGCAAGGACCCAGGCAGTTTCACGCGTAGCTTCCAAGGTCAGCATGCTCTACTGGCAGTAAGACATGCTCCGTGGTCTAAATGGTGCTTTCATTTCATTAGGGGGAAGCAGACTAAAGTGAAAATGAGTAAATACATTTAAAAGCAAGAGAATTTATTTAAAAGATTGGTAAGTAATCAGTAAAGGCCTCTATGAGGTGGTGGCAGTGACTTGTGACGTCAGTGAAGAGTAGGACCCACCCGTTGGAACCTGAGGAAGAGCTCGTCAGGAGGAGGAACAGCAAGAGGAAGGCTCTGAGGTGGGAATGAACTTAGCTTACCTGAGTTGCACAAAGACAGGTGGTTTGCAGAAGTGAGTGACGAGGAAGTAGTAGTGTCTCAAATGGGGGATGTCCGTGTGAGGCAGGGCCCTACAGACAAAGTACAGGTGTTGAGTTTTTAGCCTGGGTGTAATGAGAAACCAAGATGTCACAGTGTTAGCGGTATGTGCGCAATGATACCACTTGTTACACTTTCTAGAAAAAAAGAAAAAAAAAACGAGAGGCAATGAAGACAGATTCTGAAAATGCTCTCTGAAGGCCGTTTTGAACCAATCTGTTTTCTCTACACCTCCTCTTTAGGCTGAGCTTTGCCAACTAAAGTCATTTAATGAGATTTCAGTGGAGTGGAGTGTATGAATGTTATGCAGAATGAATTACAGGTCTGTAGATATTCATTTCATCGCCCGAGATCCTATCAGCAAAGTTCACTTTACGGAGCCGCCAAAAATAATTCATCCTATGCTAGCTTCTTAAGAAATGTTTCAAATCCTGTGAACTATAAGTGGCTGTTGAAATTGTTCGGAGACATTTATTTTGGTGACTAGGAACTCCAGTTGTGACTTCAGAAGACTTTGATTTGTCAATTAAAATGCAAACCAGACCTGTAAATGTAGCACCTATCACAGTTCCTGGCCTGCATTCCATGCTCGGTGCCAATGAAGGAAAGACAATGTCAGCGATTGAGGCATTTTCCCACCCAGGTATGATTTGGGTGTGCTCCAGGGGGTGGGGCTGTACCCCCGACACCTACAAGAATCCTCGACCTGTGTCTCTGAAGAACCTAGTGGATTTTCTGAACTTTAACCACATTTTCACACAATGCACTCTCCATTCACAAAGGATCCTTGGTTTGACAATTCTTTGGAAAAATGGAAGCCCCTGGGCTGGACCAGAAATAGGTCTGTTGACATGGCACACAGGTGCCGAGTGCCATGGTGCTACCCACACATCCAACCTCATCTTGTGGCCCCTTGCTGCACCCTCCCCATCCCAGTGCTGTGGCCACTGCTGGCTGCCCGTAGGCCTTCTACTCAAGGCTTTTGCAAGTGCTGTTTCTGCTCAGGAAAAGGCCTAACCCTTACCCCACCCTGGCCTCATGGGTGGGCCTCTTTAACTCCTACTTGCTCATCAGGGCCCAGTGCAGATGTAGCTGCTTCTAGAAAGTTCCTCTGAATTTTTCTTCTGCCCCCATAAACCACATCAATTTTCCTGCATGCGCTCTTGGGTACTCTTTTTCACAGTGGTAATCAAAGTTGACAATACTATTTTGTAATCATTTTAAGATAGTATTGTACTGTAATTAAGAGCAAGGACAAATCCCCCCTGGGCTCATGTATCAGCTTGGCCATCTATAAGCTGTGTGAACCTGGGCAAGGCATTTTGTCTTTCTCTGTCTGCTTTCTTATCTGTTAGAAAGAGGGCGATAGCAGTACCTACTTCTGGGGTAGTCGTGAAAAGTAAACAAGCCCTTATATGTAAATGCCACTTAAATTTAGACATTGCATTGCTTGATGAGTGTGTGTCTCTTCCACTAGGCTGTAAGCTCCATAGGATAGGAACAGAGCCTACATTTCACTCGCCATTGTGTCCTCCTGCTTCATGGTGTCTGATCTCCGATAGGCTTTCAATAAATTTTTGTGACAGGAATGAATGAAAAATTGTAGGGCTTTCCTCCAACAAGCAGGTGCAGCACTGGAGGAGGAGGACGAGGTCTGCTGCGAAGGACACAGGAGGGCCCATTGACTAAAATACCTCCACCCTCCACCTGCAGAAATGCTTGTCATTGCTAACATCACAAGCCAGGAGGCTGCTGGAAAAAACAATCACGTTCCATGTCAACAGCGCAGCTACTGTGGGGTAAACTCTGAACACCATCCAGTCCTGGCCTGGCAGGTCCTCATGGCTTCGTACTTTTCTCAAACACGTACAAATGATGATACTGAAATGTGTTGAAATAGAGCAGTGGTTTGCAAACTTTAGTGTGCACCAGCCTGAGCTGCAGGATTTGTTCAAACGTAGCTTGCTGGCCCTGCCCCCAGGGTTTCCGTGTCAAAGTAGCCGGCAAATCGAACGAGTCCTAGGTGTAGCTGCTCCTGCTGCCCTTGGGGGTAAATTTTGAGAACCACCAAGATAGAGGCATGTTGCCTGCATGGTGGGGAAGGTAGTGTGGTTGCATTTGACTTTGGGGCAGTGGTCACAGGGGTAGTGACATTGAATTGGGCCTCAGACGACAGCAGGGTTCTGCAAGGTGAGGAAGAGGAAGGACCCTGGGCGCTAGCAAAGGTGTGGAGAGTGAAGGTTTGCATTTGGTCAATGATCCTGTGTGGACGGGGCTGGAGGCTGCTGCTCCTTCATCCCTTGATCTTGACCAGCAGGGGGAGAGGCAGCCTGAGGAGAATGGGCCCTGGGAGAGGACAGGACAGGCAGGAAGAGCTTAAGCTCTCTGGCCTTAGAGTTAGACAGACCCGGTTTTGAATCTTGACCTCCCGACTCATAACCTGCAGGACTTGCAGCAAGTAATTGAATTTTCTCAGGCTCAGCTTCCTCATGGGACTACTGGTAACAGTAACTGCTCCGTGGAGTTATTGTGGATGAAGCGAGCTGATGGATGTGAGGTGCTCAGCTTCGTGTCTGGCGCACAGTGGATTCCACTCATGGGAGCTCTCAGTGGGTCAATGTGCAGAAGAGGCACATGAGGAGCCCACGCTGCCATTGTTTAGGCATCTGCCTCTCCCACCAGGCTTGTCCCCCTGGACAGTCGGTAACCTTCACCTGGATCCTCCCACCCCCAGCAAAGCCTGAGCCTACGTGGAGCCCAGATGCTCAGGAAATGTGGCTTGAGCAGGGATCTTTGCTTCTGTGTGGTGCTCTGGTAGCCGGTGACAGAGGGCTCCATGCGGCTTGAAGCTGAGCTTGTACCTCCAGCCTTTGGCTGGACCGTTTGCCTGAGGTTGTGCTGGGGCACAGACAGATGCCGCTTCCAGCTACTCGTCTCCCTCGTCCTATTCCTCCTCCAAGTGTCTTCTGGCCCCCAGACTTGTCAGACGGATGGCCCTGACCTGAGTGCTTATGACCTAGGATCCTGAAAGAGCAGGTGACACAATTAGCCCTACCCTTGGAGTCAGAGGTTTGGGTCTAGGCTCTTCCACCCTCACACCCTGTGAATGTGGTTGTGTGACCTTGGGCAGGTTGCTTCTCTGGGCCTCTGGTCTTGAATGTTAGGTGAAGATAATAATGCCATCTCTTTGAATGCAATGGGCTAGGTCACCTGTTCACTACAGGGGAGAGGACCAGCCTTGGGGAAGGGGCCTTAGAACAAAGAGGAGATCTGTATTTTCATCTTTCCTTCCTTCCTTCCTCCCTCCTTGTCTCATGCTGCCACTATTTCTGTACCAGATACTGTGCTTGGTGCAGAGCACACAGTGGTGAGCAGGACAGACAGGTTCTGCTTTCATGGAACTTAAACTGGGCAGGATTAGAGGTCAGTAAGACTAAACCAGGTGAGAAATCAAGTTGCTATTTAAGTAGAGCATTATATTAAAACGTAACAAAAGAAAAGCTCTGGGTCCTGGCTGGTGGCACAGTGGATAAGGCTCTGGCCTGTGAACCCACAGGTCACTGGTTCGATACCCAGTCAGGGCACATAACCAGGTTGCAAGCCAGGTCTCCAGCCAGGTCCATGGCTGGAGGCAGGTGAAAGGCAACCATACATTGATGTTTCTCTCCCTTTCTTTCTCTCTCCCTGTCCTTTTTGTCTAAAAATAATGAATAAAATCTTAGAAAAGAAAAAGAAAAGCTCTGGTCGCTTCAGCAGCACTCTAAGAAAATAGTCTGTGAGTCTATGAGATTAAAGGCAACCATGGCCCAGACACATTGCAGCCCAAGAACGTAATGTTTCTTCCTAGATGCAAGTGAAGACTCCCTTGCTCATTCATTCATTCATTCATTCATTCCACAGCTATTCATTGGATGCCTGCTGAGCCCTGGGCACAGGCCTGGGCCTGGGCCCTGGGGATTCAGAATGCAACAGTAGACAAAATAAGGCACTACCCTCCCAAAGCTGACATTTAGTGTCGGGAGACAGCAAATCAACAAATACTGAAGTAATTCATCCTATGGGGATAAGAGCTATGAATAAAACTAAAGCAGGTGCAGGGATAAGAGCCAAGTTTCCCCTTCCTCCTGTTCTTCCCATGTGTGGGGAGAGCCTGTCCTTGTGAAACATTCCCCTGGGAGGAGGGGACAGTTCACTGTTACTGATTTGGGGATAAAGAACAGAAAACATTCTGCAGCCCACTCTGCTCTTCCTGCCTTACCATGTAGGTGCCCTCCCTGTCTGGTCCAGAGGATTCTGGCCAGGTGGGTCCATTCATTTGCCTGGTCTGTAAGTGGACACCCAGAAGCCTACTTGCCCACAGGTATAAGCTTCATTTTCTATGTCCATATTGGAAGTAAAGCTGATGTTTTACTTTTCCATTTACCTTGCCCTTTTTTTTTTTTTTTTTTTGTAATTTCACTATTGGATCAGAACTTACATGGGCTAGAAGGGTGGTATTTAATGGCCCTGTAAACTTTCCAACAAAGAGGGTTAAAGAGTGATAGGAGGTTCTATTTTATTTAAGAGGGACAAAGAAGACCTCTCTGATGAAGTAACATTTTAGTAGAAAGATCTGAATGAACTGAGAAAGCCATGTGGGAGAAGAGTATTCTGGGGACAGAGAACTGCTTGTGCAAAGGCCCTGGGGCAGGTATTTAGGGTATAGAAGAGACCTTTCTTAAGGATTCCTGGCTTTCTGCCTTGGACAGGTATTTATCTGGATTGGATAAAACCAGCAGCTAAAGGGCCTAGTGTAACTCAAATAATGAATAAATGCTTCAGTTTAGAAGCCCACAGACCATTGTTCTGAGCAACCTTCATGTTTTTTCAACCCATGCTTAGTGGTAGGACTCCTTTTGAGAGCCAAGAGTTGGGAAGATGTGCCAGAGGCCATCTCAGAAGATGCATAAAGTCTCTTGGGAGATTCACAAGACAGAGAAAAGAGGTGACCCTCAAGTCAAAAGCCTTGAACCTAGCTGGATGATTGATTACCAGGAGACCGCCCTGATTTTGTTCTTTAATTACGGCATTTATTTGATGCATCATATTGGGCCTGGAACCCTTAATACCAGCCTGTGCTGTTCATTGTTACAATGTCCTAATTAAGTTTTGATTTATATGCTAATTTTATTCCAAGTGTGTTCAAAAGAGGGAAAGTTATTAGACTTTATTTTGAGATTACGTTTCAATTCTGAGGTCCACCAGGCCAGGACCATGTTTATTTTGTCAGCTTTTGTTTCCAAGATGTTGGTGGCAATTGTGATTATGTCCTTGGAGGGGAAAAATGATGAAGTGGTGGGGAGTTGTTTAGAGCTGGCAGGGCTCCTGCTAATTAGGATTATGTAACCTCTTGCCTTTGCCCTGACAGTTTTGCAATGAGGCTGGCTTTGACTGCCCAGCTGGTTAGGAGGGACAACAGGGGTGTGCCTTGGGGATGTCACGGGATGGTGAACATTTGGAAGGAAGGCCATTACATGAGGGAGTGATTGCATTTTGGAATGTGAGTGAAAATTGGGCTTTACCACAGGAGTGCCTAAAATTTGTAAGGGTCAGGCAAAAACTCTGATAAGGGGAGCAGCTGGTCTTTGCTATAGAAAGAATGCATGTGTGCGTGTGAGTGTGTGTATGTTTACATGATCATTTATCCTAAGTAGATCTCATTGGAATCTTTTGTTCAAGGATTAAAAATTCTTGCTGTGAACCAATTTATCTCTAGACCTTAGAACGTTCATGCAGCTTCATAAATAGTCTGAAATAATGGGTTTAATAATGGATGTATCTGCATGTGTGCATTTTTCTGAGGAAGGGTTCAAAGTTTTCACTGGATTTTTAGAAGATATGGCACCCCAAATTGTTAAGAATCGCGAGAGTGAGAAACATTAGACTTGGATCTGAAATTTAGTTTCTTGAACTTGGCTATGGGGCCCGAAGGGACCATTTACTTAGTAGTCTCTCTCCACCCCCCACCCAAATCCTAGCTGCCCTTGGTCCAGGACGGTGTCCTATGAGAGAACCGCAGGGGTGAGTTGAATTGGGAAGGGTGTTTACCTGAGATTGTCCTACACTCAGTGACATGGGCAAAAGGCCCAGACTCTTCACTCTGAGTGACCTGAAAGACTTTTTTGTCTCAATAACAGAAGGAAGAGTTGCTTATGAAGTAGATGAGGACCTCTGAGCAAATGTACTCAGAGATACCTATTGTTCAAAGCCTGGAGCTTGTGTGCTACCCTTGCCCGTTCAGTAAACAGTCTTGCATTGGGTCTTCCATTTTTCTGATTCGGTGTTATGGGTTCATATCCCCCTTCTGCGCCCCTCCCCCGACCTTGATCGCCCAGTCAACAGTGAATGTGAGAAACATTTAACAGCATCGTATTCATTTCACATTTTTTCCCTGGGTCTGGGGCTCATTAGACCCTTTCGGTTTATTTTAAAGAATTAAACTTAGGGATTCCAATTCCAAAAATAATTATAGCGGCTAATACTGATCAAGCACTTATGTACTAAGCATTTTACCAGCCTTATCTCATTTACTCCCCCAAATTTTCTAGGGTAGATCCTATTATTACCCCCATATGCTGATGCAGAGACTGGGGCTCAGAGAGGTTAAGGGCTGTCTTAGGGTTACACACCTTGTACATGGTTAGCTGGGGCCAACTCTGGATCTGCCGGGCTTTAAGATCACTATGCTAACTGCCTCCTGTTGGACCACGTTACTTCTGACGTATCTCCTTTTCACAAAATTCTACAGAGATCATTCATGCATCTGCGTGTGAGTATATGGAGTACAGGATTTTATCTTTCAACGTGGGTACCAAGGGCTGGTTATGGGAGACGGGTTACATCTCTACCTCAGCAGAGAGATGTTCCCCAATTGGACAAAATGCCCTCATTTTCTCGGGGTGCCTTGGCTCTGCACCCTTACTCAGACTGTGAATCAAAGCCTCCCATCGGCCCCAGTTTAATTACGATGTGGCTTCAGGAAGGTTCTCACACGGGCTTCTGATGCTTGTGCCTTAGCACCTCTGCCATTCCTTGCTGCTTGCCTGTATTTTTGTCTTTACACCTCAGGTTCCGTCAGCTTTCCACACCGTGAAAATGCCCCTGTTCACTTGGTGCTGCTGCAGAGGAAGAATATTAACCATTTCCCTCAGACATTGACCTTGGGGTGGAGGAGATGCCTGCTTTGTCAAGGCTCCTGGATGACCCTTAAGAGTTGTCTTTGGGAAATGTATTCTTTTAAAACAGATCATGTAGATTTGTGAAAAAATCACTTTCATCTTGCCACCCCATCATGAGGAATTTATTTTTCCTATTTCTTTCCTTGTCTTTGTCTGCATGCACATAAATTTTATTTAGTCATGGTCATGGTAGGCGTCTTTTTATGTTTTTACTTAATGTAGTGAGTCAGAATTTCACAAGCTGTTCAAATGTGCAAAGATGATCATTTTCTTTTTCTATAACTTTAACTCTATTCTGAGTTCCCCTTTTACCAAATGCCTAAAACAAAACAAAAATTGTATGTACTTAAATCAATTCTATAGAAACTTAATCAGTTCTCCTAGCCTCTTTTGGGTAAATTCAGTTAATTTAGAATGTTTTACCTCCCTCCACGCCCCTGGGATTGTGATCAATTCCCAGGGTTTTTACTGGTATTAAGACCTTCATTGGGGGGCAAGGGAAGCTTGTGATCTGTTTTAGTCGAAGTCTGGTTAGGAAAACAGAAACCAAACATAACGTAATTCAGAAAATTGGATACCTCCATTATGGAAGGCCCAAGAAGCCAAACAGGGGACAGTGATTAGCTGCATGGAAGCTGTTACCACCATTAGCTTTGGAGATGGTGGTGTTACAGAGCTCAGAAGCCAGAGACTTCTGGCTAGACACATGGCAGGGGCTGCCAGGCTGGAGTTATAGGGCTGCAAAGGAGGGGTCATTGGGCCGAACAAGAATCAAAGGAGACAGCCATCAGAGGAGCCAGAGCTTCACCAGAGGCCGGCAGGCAGAGAGGGAGAGATACCTTACCTTTTCTCCTGCTCCTGCATGGCAGCCTTCTCCCAGTGCCTTTCATGGGCCCTACCAGCTGGCAAAGGGGCCTGAGAAATGTAGTCCCCTGTGATGAAGAACAGAGGTGGGGTACCCTGAGAGTGGGGAATGCACCTGAGAATAAATAAAGGACAAAGCCTGATGTCATCTGGCCTAGGTTGGCATCTGCTTACGGAAGAGCCATGTCCTCACCGATCTTTGGTAGCTGGCCCATTCATGCTGGCCCCAACCAAGATGTCCACAGGCCAGCTGGGGCCTCTGGTCATTGCTCTGTAGATTCTCCCTTGTTCCCTCCCTGAGGCCCCCTCAGGTCCATTGGGGTCCCCCTCTCAAGCCTTGTGTAGCGCTCTTGGAGGTTGTGGCAAATTCTGGATAATTCATCATGCTTGGGGATGGGAGCAGACACAAGGGGCCACCCCAGGCTTACTCTGTCTAGCGCTGGCTACCACCATCCTTATGCCCTTGTGGGAAACCATGTCGGGATGGGGGTGGAGAGGAAAATCTCCCTGAGCTTCCCTAAGGAAGTGAGGTGTGGGTATTCTTGCCTCTCAAATTCCCCCAAACCTGCTTTGAAAAATTATTTCTGTTCCAGTGCTTGGTCTCCAGGGTGGAAGGAGGGGAGGGATGGTGTGGGGCATAGGGCTTCCTTCTCAGAGTACCCACCAATACCTGACTAACACTCTCACTTCATTTCCAAGCCACTAAGGAATTGAAAATAAAACTTTAGCTAACACTTCAAAATTTTACCTGGCCTCATTGATATGGATACATATTGAAAAAACTTGAACTTACTTCACTATTCCCTTATGGAGCATTTGGGTGGCTTTCAGTGTTTTACTACCAATCAGGCAGCTGGTGCATTTATGAAGGTAGCAGATGCCCACCTAACCCTGTGTCTTCATCGCCTGCTGACTGCGTATGCACCTCAGACAGAGCACAGACAGGCTCGGAGCGCCCAGGCCCTGGTCATGGCAGAATGGTGAGACTGCTCCTGAGCTCTCATTTTTTGCTACTCTCCCTACCTTCCTGACTTGGCTTTGTGTCTGCTTCACCCTGGATTGTGGCTAGAGCTATGGCATCTTCTTTTCAACACGAGTCCTTGTCTCACTATCTCTTTGGTTCTGCGCTCTGGTTGGACCACTCTGGGTCCTTCCGGGTTACTCAGAAGGGAAGAAGGACAGAAGGGGTGAGCTTGGATTCCCAAGGCTCATCATGTTCCGACATGAAGTTACAGGGGTCATCTACACAGTTACTTTTTTTGTTTTTATTTTTATTTATTTATTTAAAACAGATTTTATTGATTTTTTTAGAGAGAAGGGAAGGAAGAGAGACAGAGAGGGAGAGAGACATCAATGTGTGGTTGCCTTTCAAAAAGTTTATTATTTTTTAAAATTAAGTTTAACTTTAAACTAATTTGAAAAGAAATATTTAATCCGTTTAGAAAACATGAAAAAAATGGAAAAATCAAATGGAAAAAAATAAAGTTACCCTAAATTCTGCCACTGAAAAGATAACCACTTCTACAGAAATGAACTGATCTTGTTCATTTCTGTAACCCCAGGGCTCAGGCATGTAATAAGTGCTCAGTAAATATTGCTAAATTAAGTGACAACCTTTTACTTAATTTTTTCCATCCATTGTATAAAAATGGAATCATACACTACCTCCTGTTTTGTAACCAAATGTTTTTTTGTGTGTGTGTGCATTAATGTCTTGAACCTTTTTCCAAAACCATAAATGTTCTATATTATTTTAATAGTAATACAGTATTCGGTTGTAAAAAGTGGACCACAATTAATTTAAATAGTTCATTGATGTTATATATTTAGATTCTTTTCCTCAATATTTTCACTCTTCCAAACAACTTTACGGTCTTGTACATATATAGGTGTGTAATTGTTCAACCAGAGGCCACTTACATCCATTTTTAAGGCTTTTAATACATTTTCCCTTCTAGGTGTGCACATTTCCAGCACAGTAAATGACACTAGAATGTACATATTATGAAGCAAGTGTTCCGTCCACTTATTTACTATTCCACAATGACTCTTGCCTGGAGAAAAATGGCGCACAGAGTAGGTTCTTAATAAATATTTGTTGTATTTGTTTCCCTATGTCCTCACCAATAGTGTTTATTTTTACTTTAGAGTGGCTTTTTATTTTTCAGTTTGGGGACAAACTTATCAGTCCTCACATTTAAAAATCATAAACTCATCCTACTTTTTATCCCCCAATGCTTAGTAAGCCTGCTAGAGTTGGACCTAACTAAAGCTAATCAGAAATCAGGTCTTACAGAGTTGGAATCTCTGGATTCAGAGGTTCGCTGAAGCTTAGGGTGCTATTTCCTGAGCCAGCTCTCAAGTCCCATAGAGCCAAGCACCCCCACCCCCATGGGAGACTTCTGCAGGTAGAGGAAGGCAATTTAGGGGGGCAGCATTTACATTGATTTATTTCTTTATAAAGGATTCCTTCCTTCCTCCACAAGTTAACTGACTGATCTAGAAAGAAGAGAGCTTTATTCTTTTTTGTTTAATTTTTTTTTCTTTGAGGATTTGAAATATATAGGCTTCCATCAGGCAGCCCTTGCAGGCGAGAAGACAAAAGTATAGAGTGGTGACATCACCAGACTTCAAAGATGTCTTGCAGAAGGACTAGTGTGATGGGTGGGCCTTGGGGTCTCTGTGGATGCGGTGCTGTATGTGTCTATATGTGCCTATGTGTGCACATGTGTATGTGTGCATATGGGAGCACCAGTCAGGAGGCAGCCAGAAACCTGTCCTAAAGAATCAAAAGGGGTCTTTCTTCTGTGTGTCCTTGCTCAGCCTGCTGGGCTTGGAGCAGTGAGACTAGTGGACATGTTGTGAGATGAAAGGAATTTACATTAACTTTCCACTTCACTTTTCATCTGATGCCACAAGACGGGAGAAAAAAAAAACATCTGATGGGGTCCCCTTTTGATAGAGAAACAAGACTGGAAATGCAAATACTGCAAGTGTCCTATGCAAAGTAATAAAGCCAAGGCCCTCACACTTGCCTTCTCAGGGAAGGACCTGATCCATACCCTGGAAGTTCATGGGCCAGCCGGCCTCATCATCAAAGCAAAGAGCCTTTCCTTTAAAGAATTTAGAGAAAGCAAATGTCAATGGAGAGTCACACACCCAGGAAACAAACACTATTCAGATATGGAGTAACTGTGAAACTTTTACTCAAAATATTGGAGAGCTCACCCATCCCCTTTTAGATTTTAGAGTCACTCTAGATTTGGATGAGTGGGTCCTGACTCCACAAATTCTTTTGGTAACATGCCTATTTCTGTCATTGCTTGAATCCATATACATCTTTACCCTCTCTCCCTTGCATTTCTGTGGCCACCTCTCCTTTCCCTGTCTTCAGTCTTTCCTTCTATTGTCCATTCTTCACACTGGTCCTCAGAAATATCTTTCTAAGTAGTTCATCTGAACACCTCACTCCTTCTCCTGCTTAAAATCCTTCAGCAGTTCCCACAGTCTTTTGGAGGAAGCATGGTCCGCTTCCACACCACTGACTGGTCCCCCAGCTCACATCTCCAGGGATTTGGACAGGGTTGTCTATACTTGTGCCCCTAGACCTCTTATTCCTCTAAGTTGTTCTCTCTTTGCTCCCAAAGAACAAATCAATCAGCACACCTTCCATCGGGCAGCACCTGTAGGGGAGAAGACAAAAGTATACCATGGTGCTACCACCAGACTTCAAAGATGGCATCTTAATGATTGTTGACAAACAACACCTATGAGAGAAGATATTATTAAGTCTTTTTTAGATGAGAAACTTAAGGCTTGAAGAACTTATAGTTTTTACTCAGATTAAAGAACTAATAAATGGAAAATCTGGCACTCACCAGGCAGTGCAAGAAGTCTCCTGGCTTCACTAGAAAAAATATTCTCATCACCACCATCATCATCATCATCATCATCATCATTGGCAGCAGTAACATCCATTCCTATATTTTTCAACCTCTGTGTTTATAATTTCTTCTCAGTAATGTCTGATCTGGAGCTTAGAAAGGATTTCAATCGTAGTTAAGATTAGGGCCTCTAAGATTAGACTACTTAAACTTGAATCTCCACATCTTTCCAGCTTTGGGACCTTGGGAAAGTCACTTGACATCACTGTACCTGTTTCCTTTTCTGCAAAAAGGGGGCAATGATTGTATCTGTTTTATGGGACAGTTGTGAGGATGAAATGAGTTATTCCATAAAACTTAGGACAGTTCCTGGAACAATAAGGGATATGGAAATGCTAGCTAGGGTTGCCACTGGGCCTGCTAATTACTGCCAGCAGCATAGTACAGAAGACTGACGTGCCACAGCCCCTGCTGCTTTGGTGGCTGGGTCTTGAGGTTGACACCTGAGCAAGAGAAAGGAGATACGCTGGGCCCATCAGGTGATCCCCCTGATACCTGAACTGTTCTGATTCAGGGAGCAGAGGGAACTGAGGCCTTGAGTCTGGGTGGGAAGCAGGCAAGCTGAGGTCCAAGGGATCTTGATGTGTAAATAGGGGAATCTCACTGTGGGGAGAGGGGGCGCTGAGCAGATGTTCAAAAAGATGCTAGAATCAGGAGAGAGGTTCAGAGAGAGTGGGAAGTTCCTAAAGCTGCTGAGGCTCCTGCTGACTTTCCTGCCCCCACCCCCGCCTCCTTTTCAAACTATATTCTAAATCTGTTCTCTTATTTCCATCTCCACTCTAAGTCATCATGTCTCACCTGGTGACTTCAGTGGCTTTCTTAACTGGTATCTGTTTTCTTTTTTTAAAATTTTATTTATTATTTTTAGAGAAAAGGGAAGAGAGAGAGGCAGAGAGGGAGAGAGACATCAATGTATGGTTGCCTTTCACCTGCCTCCAGCTACGGACCTGGCTGGAGACCTGGCTTGCAACCTGGTTATGTGCCCTGGCTGGGAATTGAATCAGCCACCTTTGCATTCGCAAGCTGGCGCCTTATCCACAGTGCCACCAGCCAGGGCCTGTTTTCTCTTTAAGTACAGTCTCTACAATGCAGCTGAAACAACCTTCTGAAAACCTTTTCTCTTAAAACCTTCCCAGGGCTTGTCCATTTCCATTAAAACAAAATTCTCTGGCCTAATCTTATTACTCTTTTTATTATTCACTAGTCAATACATTAAACTCACTGTGGTCTCAGGGCCTTTGCACTTGCTCTTTCCTCTCTGGGAGTCTTTTCCTAGATCTTCACTTGGCTGTTTATTCAGGTCTGATTTGAATTGTCCCCTCCTCAGAGGTTACCCTATGAAATGCTGCTCTCCCCAGCCTCTGTCACGGTTTATGACACCATCCTGTTTTATTTCCTTTGTGAGAGTTAGCCCTTTATAAAATTATCCAAATCATCATCTTCTCTGTCTTATGACTGACTCCACTGCTAGAGTATAAATTCTTTGAGGGTGCAAACTTACCAGCCATATTCCTTGTGGTATTTCCATGTGATGATTGTGCACACATAGAACATAGTAGGCAGTCAATAAATAGTCATTGGATTTGTTCTAAAATCTGAGTTTCAATTCCATTTCCAGTACATACATGCCCTGTCTTTCTTAAGACATTTAGAAAACCAAAAAGCCTACAAAAATAAACTTACAGCTTGGGTCTTGTTATCTATTTTAACCTTTCCAGAATGTTCCACTCAGGGCCCTATTCTCTAACTTGACTCCTCCGTAACCCCGCCAAAGCGCTTATGCTGCCTGTGGGCGTTTCTCGGCAGCCCTGTTTTCAAAGCATCCTCCCAAGCTCCCAGAAGCGCCTGCCACTCGGGGCTGGGGAAACAGAGCCAGTCCACCCGCTGCCTCCACCCCTTCCAGCTGGCAGTAGACTCCCTCCTCGCCCCTGTCTTTTTCAGACAATGTGGCATTGTCTCAGTCCTTACATCTACTCCAGCAACTCAACCATGGTGGTGCTGAGTGAGGGCTGATGGGGAGGAAGTCTGAGGAGAGCCTACCAGGATGTCATAGCCAACCCATCTCTCTCCTCCCTGTCACCCTGCCACAACCATTCTGTAGATGAGGATGCTGAAATGACTTCCAATTGAAGTTCTTGCGAATGAAGTTGCAAAAGGGTGGTAATGTGCAAGCAGGGCTGCAGGCTGCCTGGGGAAGGGGAACTCTGTGTGTGGGGGGGAGGGGAGGGGGTGATGACTTTTCTATATTTTGAAAACCTTTACCTTTACATTATTTGACACTTTAAAAAAAAAAGATTTTATTTATTATTTTTAGAGAGAGGGGTAGGGAGAGAGGCAGAGAGGGAGAGAGACATCAATGTATGGTTGCCTTTCACCTGCCTCCAGCTACTGACCTGGCTGGAGGCCTGACTTGCAACCTGGTTATGTGCCCTGTCTGGGGAATTGAACCAGCGACCTTTGGGTTCGCAGGTGGGTAACCTTATCCACTGCACCACCAGTCAGGGCTTATTTGATGCTTTTTTGAACAATAAAACTTCATCTGCTTCCAAAAGATCCAGAATGAGAGTCATAGTTGATAAGATGACAACAATTTTTCCCCCTCCAAACTGTGGAGTAGATCTATCCATTCTTCATGCTGCACCACCCCAAGGACAGGGTCTGTGTCTAGCTCCCTCTCTCGTGTGTCTGCAACACTGGCACAATTCCTGGGACACATTTCTGGGATGCATGGACCCTGAGCCCCTACTTGGAGAACCGAATCGTATGCCTAGATCTATGTTGAATGTTATGAGGAATAAAAAAGAAGAAATAGGTACTGCCTATTGTCTCTTTCTTCCTTTGATTTAGTTGTTGTAAAAGACCTGTCACTAACCAGCCTTGTGACTTAAATCAAGTTACTCCTCCCTTATGAAGCTGTTTCCTCGTCTTTCCTCCTTCAGCAAACAAAGATTATAACAGCACCTACTTCACAAAATCATGATGAGACCTGAATGAAGTCTGGCACATCTTCGAGTCACACAATAAGTTGTAATCAATAGTTGTATCATTATAAAATATCAGCTATCCAGAATTAAGTCATTTTTGACAACTGAGCTTCTTTAGTAGCCCTGGGTTTTTTCCATTAAATTCCATTCAGCCAATTTGGGTGAGAATTTTTTTTTAGCATGGTAAACTCTTCCTTGCCTTGAAAGACCTTTGTGGAATTCAGAGTCAACATTGTGAAGGGTCTACATGGTTTAATAAATGGATGAGATGTGTGAGATTGATTGCCCATCCAGTAAATGGCCCCATGTTGCCCCAACATTTTTGTTTGTTTTTCTAAGGTTTCTGGGTCTTGCTTGCTGAAAGATTCTTCTTTTCTTTTTTTCCCTCTTTTTAAAAAAGATTTTATTATTTTTAGAGAGAGGGGAAGGGAGAGGGGTAGAGAGGGAGAGAGATATCAATGTGTGGTTGAATTTCACCTGCCTCCAGCTACAGACCTGGCTGGAGACCTGGTTTGCAACCTGGTTATGTGCCCTGGCTGGGAATCAAACCAGTGACCTTTGGGTTCGCAGGCCGGTGCCTTATCCACTGTGCCACCAGCCAGGTGTCTTCCTTCGTAAAGATGCCAGTTTGATAACAGTGGGGATCAATGCCTTTCTCTAATATGTTATGGGTTTGGAAATGAAATAACCAGCCCTATTAAAAGTGTAAGCAAACTGAGGGCATACAGGGTTTGAATACAGACTCAAGAGGCTATATGCTTTCACAAACCTTTGTGTCATCTTTCTTGACAGCTCAGAGATCTCCTGATTCTTTGTGTGTTCTCGTCCATGAGATCATGCAGCCTTGACAGGAGAGTTTTTGGCATATGTAGACACTCAATAAAATTGGTCAACTAAATGAATAAAGGAGCAAGGAAGCATAATCATTTAGACATAATGTCAACCTGGGGGCCTGTGTGGAGGGGAAGGATGAAGTGAGGGAGTATGGGATGATGTTACTTTGGTGTGTTGAAAGAGACTAATTGAGCTAAGTCTTAATAAAAAGGAAATATAGTGGGTGGGAATAAGGCTGGTGACATGCAGGGGAATAGAAGAGAGAAGAAGTGAACACTCCTTGTTTTCTGAAATTTCCACAGGTTTGTATTCACCAGACAGATGGGGACACTATGCTCTACTTGCATGGACTTCCCTTTTGCTCCATGAGCATGTTAAGCTTGTTCTTGTGCTGTCTGCCTCATGGCCTTTGCATAGCATCTGGGAACACACTCTGTCCTCTTGGAGCCTAGTGTACAGGTGGGGACCAAGGCAGGAGGCATAGTGACAGGAGAGAAAGGGAGCTATTTTAGAAAAATGTTCCCCAGGATGCCCACCTCTCATAGATGAAAGGTTGTTATATAGAGCAGTGTATTGAATCCATCTGTGAAAATAAGCCAACACCCACTTGGACTTAACTTGGGGAAACACACACACACACACACACACACACACACACACCAACAACTGCAAGCTCATAATCAGGCTACAGGTCTACCACTTGGTCATTTCCTGTCTTTGGATTTGCCTGGCAAATCCTTACCATTCTGGGAAAGGGCAGTATGGTTCTCCAGAGATGCCAAACCAATAGGATCCCCACCCCCACCCTCCCTATCTCTTGCTCACTCTCTCAATATGGAATTAGTTAAAGAAGATCTGATTGTGGGGTTAGAAAGTCTAAAATTTGCAAGGCAGGCAGACAAGTAGGAAGCCTGGAGACTCGGGGAAGAACTGATGTTGCAATCTTGAGTTCAAAGGTAGCCTGGAGGCATAATTCCTTCTTCCTTGGGGGGACCTCAGTCTTTTCCCTTGAGGCCTTTGAATAGTTGGGTAAGGTCCACCCACAGGACTCATGAAGTCTCCTGATCTAAATGTTTATCATATCTTAAAAAAAAAAAAAAAAACTTTCATAGCAACACCTTGACTGGTATTTGACCCCAAACTAGGCACCATAACTTAAACAAGTTGACACATGAAATTAACCATCACAGAGCCCAACTGGGCCTATTGCAAAAGCCCTTTGCCTCTGCAAAGTACATTATTGCTTACAAAGCAATAATCCATGATCATATCTGACCCTTAGAACATCTCTGTCAGGAAGATTATAGCTACCCTGTTTCATAGTAGAGAAAATGTAGGTTCAGAGATAGGATTGTAGAGCTGATAAATGGCCAAGCAGTCTGACTCAGGTCTATGTTCCTCTAATCACATCACATTCCCTATAACTTGGCTCCTGATGGTACTCCTCTACTGTTTCCCTTCTGGTCTTTGTCCTTGCATGACCTCAGAGACACTTGCAGGACCTGGCTAAGAAAGTAACATGGTTTTTATTTTTTAGTTCTGTCTTGTGATCAGCCTCAATGGACCCCCTGGGGAAGGACACAGGCATGTAATATATGTGTACATGTCTGGGTGAACATGAGTAGGTGCCTTTCTTCCCCTACCTGCAATTCTCCTTCTGCTGCCATCTTGCAGTGGGGTCCTCTGCTCTCAATTGTAGGTTTCAAGACACCTTTTTATCACCAAACTGGGGGTGGTGGTTGGAACTGGTTCAGAGCTGTCAGGGTACCATGTAGGCCTCATTAACCCCTCCTGCTCTGATGATAGATGAGTGCACCCTCTTCTTAAGCCTGGATCTCTTCCCACCCCTCAGCCAGGGGGCCAGCAGCAGGATTGGCCTTCTGCTTTGGCCTGTGTCCTGAGCTCCTGCTCCAATGAACTGGCTGCGTCCACATTGTCCTCACCAGGTAGTGGTGTGGCAAGACCTGCCTGTGGCTGTGGATAGACCCTGCAGCCTGGTGGCACCTGTAGGTTTTAGAAAGGCCAGGCCACCCTCCTGCAAGGGCCAATAGGGCTTCTTACCCTCTCACCTTGGACACCCAGGTGGTAGAGCAAGTTTTGATTGGAGGAAGAAATCAGGGGGAAATAAGAGCTCTTCAGAGACAGATGTGTCCATACGAGCACATCTCCAGACAGATATGTCAATCCCACCTTTTACTCCATGTTTTGGGACCTGACCTCAATTTAGAACATAAAAGGATTTTTGTTGTCACCAGTTCAGGGCTTTTTTGCAAATAGTGCTGGGATCCTGAGGTTTTTCCTACCTCGGCACTTATACCTGGGCACTTATACACTAGACTGCTGCAAGGAAGAGGGGTAGAGGGACATTGCTGAGCATAAGCCTCTGGGATTTCAAAATGGCTCTGGGGGAGATAGAAGATGAATGAAGAACTTTCTGAAGAAAGGCCACCTGAAGGGCAGAATGTACTGTGCTCAAGATTCTGAAGGTCTGATTGATAGGTGACCGTGAGAGTTTTGTTCTGCATGCCCAAGAGAGCAGAAATGGGTCTTGGCCTGGAGGCCGGTTCAGTTCTGTGCTGGATAGAACTTGCTTCCAGTCAGAGCTATACAAGAGGGAAGACGGGGAGCACTGCGGCGGGAGATGGAGCGCCCCATCCAGAGACATGTGCACAGGATGGACAGCTCCCTGATGGGAACCTGTCCAGAGGGTTTTAGGATTTAGCGGAAGGCTGAACTAGGTGTCCTGCGTTGTTCTGCAGTGACGTGGCTCTTCCTGAAAGTGTCAGCTCTGTCTTTCATACAGTAGAGCGCCAACAGGAGGGAGCATGAGACACTCTCTGCCTCCCTTCCCCGGGGGCTGGGCTAGGGGAGGCACTTTCGAAGAGTAGGAGCAGCTCAGGAGAGACTCCTGCTCCCCTCTTCAGTCCCCAAGCCTGGGAAAAGGCTCGGGACCCTGAAAGGGGACCGGGTGGTGAGTTCGCCCATTGGCTGAGACGCGCTGTGTGAACGGTGCTGGTTGGTTGGCAGGCGGAGGAGGAGGCGGTTTCCCGGGTAACGGGAGGGCAAGGAGCGGCTGCCTCGGTGGCCCGGCTGAGGAGCGCGGGCTGGAGCGCTGTGCTAGACCGGCTGGAGGCTGTGGCTCGGCCCAGGAGCTGCGTGGGCGCAGGTAGGGGCCCCCAGCACCGTCTACCTGGGGCCGGGCTGGGCTCCCCAGCACTGGGACAGGCCGGGGGAAAGTTGGTCACATAACAGGACTAGCAGGGAGGAGAGGACTTGGAGATGCTCTGTGCTGGGCTCCAGGGGGCAGGGAAGGGCGGGGGTTGCTGGTGGGGAGAGGACTGGCCTCTTGGAGCGGCACAGGAGCCACACTTGCACTTTGGGGTCCTGGTGAAACGTTGGGGTTTCCCTAGCTGCACGGAGACCCAGCAGGGAGCTACAAGGAGACCCGCGCACCCCGGACGGCCGAGGGACAGTTGTCTGTAGGCGGGTCCTTGTTCAGAGATGCCCTGAGAAAGTGCCCCAGCCAATGTGGGCTGCGGCGCCCAGCTCACTTTCCATCCCTGGCAACGCTACACACGCCCCCATCCAGGATGGGCGTGTGTCCCTCTCGCGCTGTGTGTGGGAAGCTGGGTGTTTCTCCTTGTGCGTGTTGTGTTTCTGGGTGCCTTCTGGTGGTGTGTCTCCGTGCGTCTCCCCTTTGCGTGATTACATATCTGGGTGTATCCTCCCGTTGGGTCCCTCTGTGTTTGCTGTTGGCGTGGTGTCTGTGAATGCCCTCAGGGTGCTTGGGTCTGAACATCGCTGTTTGTGGATCCTTCTGTCTGTGTCTCTAGGTATTTTGTGTGTTGTATGTGCACATCTCTCCTTTCTGTGTGCTTGTCTCTGTATCTAAAAGTGAGCGTGTGTGTGTTTTGTCTATGCCCCTGTTTTCTAGCCATTTCTGTCTCTGAATGTCCGTGTGGTACCTGTCTGTGCTTGTCTCTCAGCGAGTGGATGTGCATCCTGGTATGTGATCTGAGCTTCTGTAGGGGTGTGTGTGTGTGTGTGTGTGTGAGCGTGCATGAGCACACGCTTGTCCGTAAGTCTGAGTGTGTGTATGTCTGCATCTTTTCTTGTGTGTACTATGTGTTAGTCTGTGCCTGACTCTCTTCACAGTGTCCCTGTGTGTAGGTGAATCTGAGCTGGGGATAACTACGCTGTCCTCCCTCCCCCATCTCCCTGGCTTTCCTTCTCCCACGCTCCCCTTAACCTCGGGCAGAGGGGCAAAGGCTGAGGGCGTGGATGGGCGCCCCAGCGCCGGGAGTCCCGGGTGTGCACTCCGCTGCGCTGACTCCTTTCTTGCTAGCAGAGGGCCGCTGGCGGCACCAGCAGCAGCCTGCGCGCTGCCCAGCTGGGGCCCTAGTGACTTATTTTTGTGTGTGATCCTTTCTTTTCTTCAGAGAAGAGGCGGGCGCACACTCTGCTTGCTCTCCGCTCATTGCAAATAGGCGCCAGGGTTAGCCGCTGGTTCTGCCCTTCCCAGAGCCTTAGAAGTGGCTGGCTAGGCCGGCACCCTTTGGGAACAAAAAAACCCCCAAGTTAAAAACCCAGCCCGGAAACCACCATGCCTCCTTGGCTATCTTTCTTACATCTTATGTAACTTATTTATTGATTGATTAATGAAAGTCTAGGTTTCCAAGAAGCTTCTCCCTTTTCCCTATTGGCATCAAAGACTAATTAAAAATTCTGTGTTAGTAATGAGTGTTAATTAGACCATTGGAAAGATGTATACACTCTGATTTCAGAAGCTTAACTCCAGTGATAAGATGAAACAGTTCAGGCTTTCCTTTCTCACCCTACCCCCAGCCTTTCATCCAGGTTAAAAAACAAAAAAAAAAAAACAAAAAAACCATTTTCCCCAATTTCAGAGCCTTCTGGGGAGGAAGGTGGTGGTGGGGGCATTGTGTAGGAGATGCTAGAGAGAAGGAAGAGAAGTGAGAAGGCCCAAAGGGGCTTTGCCCAATTTGGACAACTTTGAAAAATTTAAGCAGGATGTATGGCCACATATATAAAATGGGCTCACAATCCCAGCACCCAGGCAGAAGGAAGGAGTGTGAGTATAGTATATCTGGCAGGGCATGGCCAATGGCTTATCTGGTACCCAGGGTCCCAAACTGGTATTTACCAGTGGATTTTACTGCAGGTGGGACCTCAATGGCCCTCAGAAGGAAGCGTCCACATCTGAGGCTGGACTCTTTCCTAGCCCCCCACATCTGGGCCGTACCTTCAAACCATCCTTGTAAGAATGTATTTCCCTGGTGATTGTCCAGAAGGCTGGAAGGATTTGGGCAGATGTGGAGAGGGAAGTTGAAGCCTTTAGCTGATGGTGTTTGGACCAGGAAGGTGGAAGCCCTGGCAGCGTGTTCAGGATCCCTTCAGTATGGCTGGATTTGTTTTATGGACTTAAAGGAGAATTGGGTCTTGCTCCAAATATGTCCCCCGCCCATCTTATGGCGCAATCTGGTCCAGTGTTCCCCTTTCTCCCATTTCCCTTGCACTGCCCCTGGCTGACTCCAGAGAGTGGCTGCTGGTATGTTGCTACATTTAGGGATTGATTCAGCATACATGTTGACTTCTCAACAACCTAGTTACATGTTCTCTTAGTCCTGCCTTTAAGATCTTTTAAATTCAAATGTCTGAACTTCCTAAGATTTCTCTGGGCAGTGAGAAATGTGAACTTTGGCATCAGGGCTTGCTCTCATGAAGTCTGCGCTTCCCAGTTAGTAAGGGGATTGGATTGTGGCATCCTTGCTTTTCCCCTTTCTTGGGTAACCCCTCCCCACCCTGGCTCCAGCACCAGGACAGCGACAGCCTGAGAACTGGTGAAGAAAAAATAAACACAACAAAAGGCTCACAGGAGGTATTGAACATCCTCCCACTCCCCGCTGGTGGGGAGGCATTTCTGTGGCGAGAACGTCTGTCCCCATGTGCACTTGGGGAGTGTGCACCGGCTGGCATGATGGGATGTGACAGGGTCTCACTCGAGAGAGCTCGGGGCCTGGTGCAGAGTGCAGAGCGGCTCTCATAGGGGGAGAGCCCAGAGCTGTGAATAAAGTGGCCCCACTGGAGAAGGCCCTTCTCCGGTGTAGGAGACCCTTTTGGCATTCATTTTTTCTTTTATTATTACTCATGAAAGCCAGGAACTATAAAAAGTGTGGGCTCTGGCTGCCTGTGGAAAGCCAAATAACAGTGATCCTGCCAGAGAGACATGGATATGAGCAAAGGCTATGAAGTCAGACTTGGGTTTCAGGTGCAGCCCTACAACTTCCTGTCTCTGTGACTAGGCAAGTTGCTTGATCTTCCTTATCTTCAGTTGACTCATCTCTAACACAGGGTAAGAATCCCTCATTGAAATCAAGGTAGCTAGTATCTAGAAGGCCCTTGATAGAGATTTGTTGAATGAATGTCTATAGCAATAGATGTGAGCGGTTACCTTTTAATCACTCTGCATCGGTATGTGATCTGGATCTTCCCACTTTTGTGTTGTCATTACCCCCACTTTATAGATGAGAACACTGAGGCTTAGAGAGGTTAACTTCTTGCTCAAGACCAACCATGAGTCAAGTTGCAGAGTGAGGTTAAAATCTAGATCCGAGTCTTCTAGTTTGAGACTCAGAAAAGGGCAATACTTGGAGCAAGTTTGCCAGAGTTTATTGGCATCATGGTCTGGAACTAGAAAGGATGGACCTGAAGTTTCACCTTTGCCAGGGATCCCTTGAAGGGGCTGCGGTGGTGGGTAACAAGAGGGTGTCCCCTATCCGGCAGATTATCTATTTCCATGGCTGCACTCATGCTGCCTCTAATGTCAGCCAGCATTGGATGTATGAGATGTCCCCCTTCTGGACATTCTGTTCTCACCGATTCTGGCCAAATTCAGAACATTTGTGACTTGGGAATTCACTTGGAGAAATCTGCTCTGGCCCAGGGTTTCGTGTGATGCAGGACAAGCCAGTCAATCTTCCTGCAGCTTCTCTCCCAAGGGCTGTTCCTTTCCTCCTCACTAGCCCTTTGTGTCTGAGTCTCTTATCTGCCTTTTAACCTGCTTTGGCATTGAGCTGTGCAGAAGCCTTTTGTGATAAGGGATCGCTTCAGCCCCCTTCCAAAGTAGCCACCGGTCAGGACAGCTGCAAGGGAGGGTCTGAGGGCTTCTGTCTAGTGCTTGTGCGGCCGGATCTGGCCACAGCTCTCCTGGCGGCTGGCATGGCCTGAATCATAGAATGGCTAGTGTGTTGATTCGAAATGCTGGCAAGAGACTAGTGCCTTTTAGTAAAGAGCTTTCCCCTCCCCCCCTTTCTTTCCTGGTGGTGCTGGTTCTATGGAAAGAGACATTAATAATTATTTATTGGTGCCTCTTCATGGGAATTCTAGAATATGTCCTCACTTCTTCTCAGACTGTTTGTGAAAGGGGGCACCACTTGCAAAATGTTTCCTTGGTGTGGAGGTCCCTCCTCCCACTTCCCTCTGTGTCCCCCACCCACCGCCAGCTTCTGTGACGTCAGTCAGGAGGTGACTGGGTGCCTGCATTGCCCGTAGGTTCCAAGGCAGGGGATGCAGCTCCTCTGTAGCACAGTCACCTTTCTGCCCTCAGTCGATCCAGGCTGCTCTTTTTCACCTTCCCAGTGGACCTTGGTGTCTCACCTGACACAGTCTGCCTCTGCGGCTGTAATTGGGATGACAACATCAATGCCTTTTGGTTTCCCAGACCATTGCTTCCCTGCCTCGTACCTGGGTGCCTCATTCCTATGATGATGATGATTGCAATTACACAACCTATCTAGGGCTGAAAGGGAACTCATTTCTGGCTCCAGTGCGCTTATTTCAAGAGCAGAGTCCTCTGTGTGTGTCTGGCCGGGAGAAGTGGGAAGCCCATGAAGCCCCCCGCTTGCTTATCCATGGATGCGCCCGAAGTGCTGCGGGGCTTGGAGGAAGATCGCTGGCTGCTGCTTAGTTTGGGCTCCAGATGGTGGGCAAGGGAGCTCAAACCTGTACTTCTGCAGAAAAGACAAATCTGACTGTTGCACATTTTCTCCTCAGGTATGGGTGCCATGCCACGGAGGAACGCGACGGCCTGGGGAGGGAGCGACCTCTGTGATGAACGCTGGCAGGAACTGTGAGGAGCGGCTTTGTGAGCAGTGTTTGCGGTGATTTATGGGAGTCAGGGGCTGCCTGAGAGGGATGTGGATGTTATCAGCTCTGTGGATTAAATGCCCATTTACATGGTTACTGACGTATAAATTATCGGTGCCGAGGAGACAGTGAAGGAAAGGATTTCTGGGGCAGTAATGTGCCACATGCCCCAGGACATGGACTCATCTTGGCCCAAATCTGTCCTCTGGGCTCTCAGGAAGGCGGTCTTGGAAGTGAAGTAAAACCCCAAGTCCCAGCTCTCACGATGCCGGCCACAGCCGGCCTCATTGCGAAGGCAGCGACGGTCAATGAGGTTCCTGCGTGGACTGTAAGAAGTAGGGGAGACCTGTGAGGGAGCGTGGATTTCCTCGGCTGGCAGGAGCTGTGTCTGGTGGCGTGCATGCCTCACCTCTGCCCGGCTGGTTTTCTTCCTTTGTGGATTTGGAAGCATCGCTGAAGGAGAGAGGGGGTTTTATTCCTGGGAAATGGAATCGGTTTCTGAGTCCGGCCAACCGCAGAAGAGAAAGCTGGTGACCCATGGACTGGAAGATCAAAAGAGGGTAAGTGGCTGAACTTTTTTTCATCCCTTGGCTTGCGGTGCTGGAATTGCTAAGCATGAGTAAGAGAGCCCAGGCAGCTGTCGCGATGGTGTGGATTGTGTTTGTGTGTCTTGCTCTGGCGAAGGAGGCAGAGGGGTGGCTCATGAGTTGCCAGGTCCGAGTGCCAGGCTTGAAGCCTTGACTTGTTGATGGGCAAGGGGAGAAAGAAAAAAAAAAAAGATCTTGGGAGCTGGAAAGGCAAAGATTTATAAGCTTTAGCTCAGGGAGCTAACTAAAAGTATTGGTGTTCTCTTAGTCAAATATGAGCTTATTTGTACTGAACTGCCTTTGGGATTCACACACTCTTAGTGCTTTTTGGAAATGGCGCTCCTGTCAGTGGTGGTTTTGTTTGAGTTATTTTCTGTGTGGTCTGCTGGCTCTTGTGTTCATGGATCAAAAAACATATCCTGCTCTGCTTTTTGGCTCCATCTGTGAGGATGTCACCGCTGCTTAAAAAGGCCTGTTGAGTATAGGTCATTTGCTGTCATCCGTCTGAAAGCTGCAGTCACCCAGGACCTGTGTCTACCAGTTCAAGTTCAACTTGTCTTTAAAAGCCAGACACATCAGGAGTAGCACTGAGTAGTTGGCTGTCGTGGAAGGAAAGTGAAGCTGTGTCTCCTCTCTCCCAGGAGAAATGCCAGGGAGTGGGGCTGGGGTGCTGGGCCAAGGGTTAAATGTTAAACGCAGCCCCAGCAGGGCCAGAGTCTGTGTTAATGTGAACATAAATTTTGCTCTATTTTTTGAAATGTTGTGAGTGATTGAAAACCTTGTGGTGTTCTCTCATGGTGGGATGGAGTATATGCTTTCCTCATGAGTCTCAAAGATCATTTCTTCCTGGTGTGAAATACATGTGGAAGTAAAAACTAACCTTAAAACTCTTCCTAATAATTTTAGATGGGTGTGTGTATGTGGCAGAGGGGAGAGAGTAGGGGGAGAAGGATTTGTATGAGGCTTTGAGCTGATGTGCAAAGGATAAAATGATGGAAACGAACTACATTTTTAAAGCAAAGATATTGACTATTCCTAAGACCATTTTCTACTCCTGAAACAGCACTCAGCATATTGAAGGAAGAATGCCCATCATCGTAGGCACCTACATTAAGTAAAGTTTGTTTTGTGGTGTTTGATTTATTCAGGGAATAACCTATTGGGTTGGCTAAAAAGCCTGCATGGTTCTTTTCATGAAATAAAAGACACATTTTTCATTTTCACCAAAGCTTTATTGATTTGGATATTTTGAGTATGTCAGCTATTTCCCACATGGTATAAGGTTGATTGCTCTCAATTAACGTCTCAGTTTGATGGCTATCGACTTCAAACAGTCTACCTGACTGTGGATCATCATCCAGTGAGAAATCTCCAGCATGAAACTTTGCAAACCACTTTTAACACTTTTGATCAGTCACAGGACCTCCTCTAAGTCATGACCTCTGCACAAGTCATTTTTTGCATTTCGGTCATCTTTTTACCTTTCTTGAAATAATAAAGCATACTATGCTGAAAATGTTGCGTATTTTCTTCCATCTTCAATATAAAAATGGCTACACAAAAGTTTGCCAGTTCTGACAAGAGTTTTTAAAATGCATACTGATATGACAGCTGTCACAATACAATTGAACAAAATTGTTTTGAATGAAGTTAAAGACAACTAAGTGCCACTAGAGCTATCTTACGGAGAAAAAAACAAATGAATATTTTGGCCAACCCAGTACCAAACCTGTTTACTCTTGTTTCTGAACAAGCTGTCTGAGATATAAGAGAAAAATCGGTAATTGCTGTGAACAGAACCTGGGATTGACTGCATTTTACTAAGTGTTAGCCAAGTTGAGTATCCAGACAACACTTAGTGGAGGAACATTTGGGACCTCTGACACTGTAGAAAATTTTAATTGGGCTGGTATACTGAGATAATATGCAATTATGACGGCCTCTTCTTGGCTAGGTGTCGATGTCTGCATTTCCCATCTGTTCTTGGCGCTGGCTGTGTTGGGTTCGCATGTAGCATGGAGCCTCTGGAAGGAGAATATAACCCCAAGTGAGGCCCTGTGGCAGCTGGGGTAACATCAATTGGTCATGCTCAGCTGACATTCATTTTAACTTGAACTCTAGCCGTCATGGCGATTATTAAATTTATAATGATATATGTAAGATCCATTTTAATGACTCTCCATGCTTGAGTGAGCGCTCCCTTGTGCTGGCAAAATAAGGTTTAATAGAGTATTACATCTCCTCCTGAATTTTCTGGGCCGTGGTCGAAACTTTGCTTTAGAGGAATTAGATTGTTTTCCCTGATAGGCATGGCAAGCCAGTTACATATTGCTCGACTACAGTTTCTGGGCTTCTGGAAATACCGCCACTGCAGCAGCTTCTGTTGGCGTCAGCAGCTTCTGTTGGTGTGTGCATGTGTGTGTGTTGTGGGTAAACACACGCCCCATTTGCGTCAAGTGTGAAGCTAAACAAGCCTCCCAGCGTGCAGCCTGCAATGTCTTGTCCAGGGAGCTGAAAGGCAACGCTGCAGTGTTTTGGCTCAGATACCTCGGGTGAGCTGAAAACTCCTCTTCAGGGGGCATTGGCTGAAAATCCAACAAAGGCACAATCGAGGCATCTGCTGGGGAGCCTGGACATTTCCTCCGGCGTGCTTAAGTTACCAAGTGGTCACTGGTTCCGGATCCTGTGGCATTACTCTCAGCATGTGTGTGAGTGTGTGTGTGTGTGTGTGATTCAATTGTCACACAAATGCAGGACAGTTGCGGGATAAACTGGGGAGACAAAGCAGAGGGTGCCTGGCTTGCTTCAAGTTTGCTATATTTCCTACTGTTTAGAGCAGCAAAAGCCACTTTCTCTAGGGTTTGGTAGGTGCCATGCCTGGTTGTAGCTTGGCCCTTCGGTGGGGTTTCATATAGACAGAGTAGCTAGCTCAGGGCTGCTCCAAGATCCGGCTCTTGGTGGGTATTCGCCTGTACTTTCTGCAGCCAAGAGCACTATGGGCTGTAGAACCAGAGAGCTGGGTTCCAATGGCAGTTGTGCTCTGTGCCAGCTGTGTGCCGGTTCTGCACCAGCCATGCAACCCTGGAGAGGCCACTTCACCTGTCTGACCTTTAGATTCTACATTTTCATCAGAGGGGGATCGTATTTAGTGAGAGGAATACTGTTACAAGCAAATGAAATAAAGTTGATAGGAGATTTGACAATCGGTCGTTATTTGGTACTTGGTACTTACTCAAGAAATGTTTTATATTGTCTCGGGACCATTTGCAATGTGGGCTTTCCCCCCCTTTTCTTTTGTTCTTTAGAGGGCTGCGTGTGATGTTAAGTCTTTAAGAAATGCTCAAGTAATGCATATTCACTGCACCCTCAGACATTACAGAAGAATACAGAGTGAACTTCCTCTTTTCTCTAATTCT
Organism: Noctilio leporinus; assembly: GCA_004026585.1. Taxonomy (NCBI): domain Eukaryota; kingdom Metazoa; phylum Chordata; class Mammalia; order Chiroptera; family Noctilionidae; genus Noctilio; species Noctilio leporinus. Next base: position 219,119 of record PVIW01000192.1, on the reverse strand, counting down.
ACCTCGCAGTGACTGTGATGAACAATTTGGTATACAATGTTCCTATTTTCTTAATAAAATGGAATCACACTGTATACATTTTTAAAGAAACTTGTTTTTCACTTAATGTAGTATAGATATCTGTCTAAGTGATTACACACACACCTACCTCATACCTTTTAATGACTGGATAGAGTTTCCCTACAAAATACGCCAAAATTTATTTCACTAATCCTTACAGCTGTACACTTAGGGGGTTTCTAAGTTTTTGTTTTTGCTCTGTGATTTTTTTTTTTTTTTTTTTTTTGTATTATAAAATTCCTTTATTCATCTATTCAACAAGTATCTAGGAAGAGGCTTCATGGAGGTCGGAAGCTTTCATTTTAGACCAGTGCTGTGCATATGACTTTCTGCAGTGATGGAGATGTCCTATTTGTGCACCCCACACATCAGTAGCCACTAGCCATATCTAGCCATGAAACAGTTGAAACATGGCCAGTGTGAATGAGGATCTTAATTTTAAATCTTATTGGGTCATAATTAATGGAAGTTTGAACTGACATGCGATGAGTGGCTAATGTGTTGGAGAGTACCTCTCTGAACAGTAAACAACAGGCAAGTAACTAGATCTATTTACAGACAGTGGTCTATGCTCTAAAGAAACTAAATAGGGTATAGTGGAGTAAGGGGCCAGAGAGGGGTGCATTTTACATGTATAATTATTTTAAATTTCCTTTTGAATTGAGTTGCAGACCTCAGCAATGGAAGCAACTGACCATGGGATGATCAGATAGATGACTTCAGATGTGAACGTGTCCACTTGTGCCCTGCAGCAGGGTTGGGTGCCATTCAAAATTTCCACTTTGGTGACTTATCCGGGTGCCACTTATGGACAGTAACTTTCCATGCATCCCTAGCACTTGTCAAATTCAAATTCTGTGCTGAAGTCAGTGGGGGAATAAAAATCCCAGAGAGGCACAGGGCTGCAAATTGCCACGGAAAGAAAGTCAGCGAAGTAAAATCATTCAGTGCTGTAAGAACCCACTTAACTGGAGTAGACAGCGGAAGTAAGAGTTCCCTGACAGACACCTATTGATCAGTCAGAGGAACGACTCTTTGATTGATTTTTCTCTCTTCCTCCTTGCAAGTTTGTCCTTCACAGACAGAGCTTTCCCACAGAGGGTGAACACTGTGAAATAAGAATTGTTCTGCAGTTTTTAAGCTACTCGATGACTTAGTGACAAAGATGGTTTAGTTTGAATATTCTCCTGGCTGTCAGCTGCTCAGCATGAAAGTCTCCTGGAGACAGTTTTTTAGAAATGAATTCGGAGAGGGTAAACTTGGGCTTAGTGTCATTAAAATCTCCAAGGTTGCCTGAAGTGCTCAGGATTGCCAAATCCTGCCCTTCAAAGGGGAATACATGATAATACTTGCCCCATCAGCCTCTCCCCTTTGCTTAATTAAGGGTATCCCCAGCTTCCCTGTCACCTGTGGTTATAGCTCAGTCATTTGACCCCTCCCCCCTCCTCCTAAATCCACTACTTTTTATCTAATCACCGGCCATATTGTTCCTGGGCCATAGTGTGTCTGGCAGCTGTCTATTCTTTCTAGTCTCACTGTCACCACTCTCGTTTCAGGTCCAGGAACTCTTGCCTGGCTGGTAGCATGACCTTGTTTCTGTTTCTCCTTTAGTCCATCCTCCACTCTGGGTCAGGTTACTCTCCCCAGAGTCGAGCTGTCATCATCCTTTCCAGTGATTTCCCACTGCCTCCTCAGAAGACACCCTCCCCAGCCCCTGGCACTTTATACTGTGTCCAACTTCTAGTGTGTCGTGGGTAAGAGTTCAAATTTCACTGGAGCTTTGTTGACCTCAGCCTCAAATCTGGAAGAGTCCTGCAACCACCCTTAGCTGTTTCCCCAAGCGGTCCTTCCTCATGGGTGGTAAGGGGCTTAGCACTGTTCCTGGCGCATAGTAAGTCAGCAAGAAGTGGGAATTGCTATGACTGTTATAGCCTCCCCTTCTCTCTTATCCACAGGTTCTCTTCTTGGGAACTCTGATCGCTGTTCTTTGAACCCTCACATTCCTCACCCCCACCTCTGAGTCTTAGCATATGCACTGTGTCCACCAGGAAGGCCCACGCTCATCCCTCCTCCATGAAGAATGGACCCTTTTCATGTTTCAATACCTTGTTCAAGTGCAGTCAGGGTAGCAGTTCACCACATTCTCCGTGTGGTCCAGAGGTTTTTCCACATATTACATCCCAGAACCAGATTGTAGGCTCACTGAAGAAAGAAGTGGTCTTATCCATCTCTTCATCCCCTGGCAAACAGTAGGCCCATCTCTTCATGCCCTGGCACACAGTAGGCCCCAATCAATAACTGATTGAATGAATGAATGTTACTCGTTGCTTTGAGATTCCTCTTTCCCTGTGGTTTTGAAGTTGAATCTGATCCTCCAAGGTGACTGGTTTAATATGTTGTTCATTTGTATAGAAAAAAGAGGGAGAAAGAGGGAGAAATAAGATCCAAGGGGATGGCTAGGAGCTCTCTGACATGATCGACAGCTGTGATTAAGGGAGGCTAGATTGGGTCTAGTGAGTGGAATAGAAAAAGGGGCGTACTGAAGCAATGTTTTGCAGGAAAAGGCAGAAGAATTACATCAGCAACTAGACCATCGCTAGAGGGACGGAGAGGGCTAAATCTAAGATGTTCCCATGCTTTGGCACATGGGTAGCTGGAGGGGACCTGCAGCCCTTTGGATGGAGTGACTTGAAAGAATGACACCTTGTAGTGTTTCTCACAGCAGAGGTGATTTTTGTGGTTTGCACCTGTGGAAGCAGAGCAGTAGCTATTTTTTTTTTTTTTTTAAAGAAGGAAAACAAGATACACACATATCTTAAGGTAACTTTCCCAAGCACACATGACTAGAGTTAATGAATTCTTCAGAAAGGATTAAGAAACGGGCTAAGGACCAGGAAAGTGACTGACATATTGAACAACTGCTGTGTGCCAGGGGTGCATGAGGTGCTCCTTTTATTTCGTCTCACTGAGATCTCCCCCAAGACCTCAATGTACATAGTAACCCATTTTACAGATGCGGAAGCTGCCATGAAGGGTCTTCTCCAAGGCTCCACACTTACCTGCAGGACTCCAGCACTCTAATTTTACCTCGTTACTAGGATTTTATCTTTTATCTTTTTTTAGAGACAGAGTAGGAGGAAAGGGAGGGGGAGAAACTTTGATATAAGGAAGCAACAGGATTGGTTGCCTCTCGTACCCACCTCAACCAGGGACAAAACCTGCAACTCAGGCATGTGCCCCAACTCAGAAATTGAACCAGACACCTTTTGCTTTTCGTGATGATGCCTAAAAACCTGAGTTAGTCACGTTAACTTTTTTTTTTTTTTTTTTACTAATTTTACTTAAAAAATAGTTTCTTTGCATTTATCCACACTTATTTACAGGGGCACTCATGTGTACACACACACACACACACACACACACACCATATTGGGATTGGCCATGTGACATTGTGTAGGTGTTTGTTTATCTGGGAACTAGGACCATGTCCTGCATCAAATCAGAGCTTTGTGCCACTGCTCTTCCCAGTGTCAATCACCAGCTGTGGGGAGGCTGAGCTGCGTTAGAGGATTGTCCTCTCCCCTAGTGATCTGAGTTCTGAGGTGCTGATCGTGCGTGGCTCTGGGTGGATGGGTTGCTCACACACCAGGTGAGGATGCAGCTTCTGCACCAGCTTCCCTATTGAGCTGAAGCACTTACTCTTCTGCCTGGGCCATGTGCTGCTGCTGCCCCTTTAGAGCCAGAGGTGGCAGCAGTTACATGTTGATCTGCCTCTGACAGCTTCCTGCCTGGATAGTGCACCTGTCTTCCTGGTATGAATGAGGAGGGTTGTTAACCAAACACTCAGAGCATGGACACTGAAGACCTACCACAGCACATTTCACATGTCATTGAAGGATGCAGACTGTAGTCAGAGGCAACTCGGTTCAGTAGGTCTTGAGAGCCTACTCAGGTATTAGGAGAGAAAGGCTAGGTGCTTTCATTTCAATGCAGAGAATGTAAGACAGTACCAGGTCAGCCTCATTCATTTATTCACTCATTCATTCATCATCATTCATTCATTTACCCCTCATTATGTATTGGGTACCAACTGTATGCCATCCAGCGGTAGCATGAGGCAGCAGGGCTATAATGATGAGTTTAGAGACTGTTCCCTATTTCTTGGGATTTGCAGTATCTTTGAGGAGCCGGTCAATTCAACCAGCAGTAATAATGACATTAGGTGAGTGTCTCTTTGATTTGGAAAGGTAGGGGCTTTCCCAGAGGAGAAGGAACTTGAACTCTGCCTAGGAGAGGCCCAGAGAGAAGCACACTGGCACTGGGGCTGGGTTGGTACGGGGGACTAAACATGCAGCTCTCAGCATGGACTGAATTGTGTTTTCTAACCTCAAATTGATGTGTTGAAACCCTAATCCCTCATGTGACTGTGATTGTAGATATGTCCTTTTAGGTGGTAATTAAAGTTAAATGAGGTCATAAGGATGGGGTCCTCATTTGATAAGATTGGTGGCTTTATAAAAAGAGGTGGAGACATGGCAGGGAGTCTGTGCACAGAGGAAAGGTCGTAAGAATATGTAGTGAGAAAGAGGCCATCTGCAAGCCAAGGAGAGAGGACTTGGAGAAACCAAACCTGCTGACACCTTGATCTTGGACTTCAAGCCTCCAGAACTGTGAGAAAAAAATTTCCTGTTGTTTAAGCTCCTTAACCTGTGGCATTTTGTTATGCGGGCCTAGCAGACTAATATGCCTGTGTACAGTGAGGGAAAGAGTTGGCTTAACATGTGTTGTCTGCAACAACCCAGACTAGAAGCTCCCAGAGAGCAGATGTTAGGTCTGTTCTCAGGCCTCCTGAATACTGCCTGGTGCCTGGTATGTGCTCTGTAAATGTTTGTGGGGTGAGCAAATGCAAGCATGAAAATGAAAATGATGAGGAAAAAGAATGGAGAGGCATGTGAACAGTTGGGATTTTATCTTGTAGGCCTACAGGCTTCAGAGTTAGGGAATGGCCTGAACGTGGGCTTGTAGAGTTTAGAATAAACTGGGGTGGGTAAGGACAGCAAAGATAGCACTGTAGAGGAGAGAGCCTGGAACCAGAGTGACCAGTGAGAAGGCCACAGATGTGACCTAAGCATTGGGACGAGCTTCTACTCTGGGAATAGGGCAAAAGGATGGGAAAGATGAGCGCAGATACAAGGAAATAGAATTGGAGGAACAGAAGTTGGCCAGCTACTGGGTATGCTTGATTCATGTCCTGGGTGGCTTCAATCCCAGGTGCCTCCAAGGTCTAGAGCCTTCCCCTGTGTCTGGTAGAATGGCATCTAAATAGCCCAGCAGCACTTGAAGGATTTTATTTGTTTGTTTGTTTATTTAGAGAAGGGAAGGGAGGGAGAAAGAGAGAAACATCGATAGGAACCCAGCCTCAACCCAGGCATGTGCCCTAGCCAGGAATTGAACCTGTGTTTCGGTTTACAGGCTGGCACTCAACCCACTGAGCCACACCAGACAGGGCCCAGTGGCACTTTAGATCGTGACTGTCTAATGCATCCTAGCTGTGCTGTGGTCTAATGTACTGGTCATAACAGAGCAGTCGGCACTCCCTCCATTTGGTGAATGAGGTAAGTTAGGCATGGACAGGCATGTGACCTGCCCAAGGTTGCACAATGTGGGTGAAGATCTCTAGTCCGTTTCTCCTTCATTTTAGGGCCACTCTCCAGGGAATAAAACCGTTTTCCTCGGTCAACAGAAATCAATGCTGGTATTTTGTTATTTTAGCTTAATTTTCCATGAGAAAGTAGGCTTGGCATTTTTGGATCGGATTTGAAAGATGCTGGAAAAGTTTGATTCTAAAGGTGCCATAAATTAAATAGTAATCCAGGTACTTTATAGGTAGCCATTCCCATTATTTGAAAGATTCATATAAATTATATGAGGATAGCTTTGAATATAGGTACAATGAATTCACTGTGGCTTTCCAGCTCTACCCCCTATTGACTTTCAGGAACCAAATTACAGAATCCTCAGCACAAAGGAGGGCTGAGAAGTAGGTAGTAGGCCCTGCTAACTTTCCACATTCAGTAAAGCCCCTTTAGGTACCTGTTGCTTTTAGACTTTGTTTTTTCCCTTTTGGTATGTACTGTTCCCCCATTTACCCCTTTCTTAAACTGTCTAAAGGATGGTCTTTAACTGGAGGAAAAGAGTGGTGGTGTCCCTTAGGTTGTTTGGTATTTTTTAGTAACAGCTTTGGGTCCTTGTTACATTGAATAATTTATCCTTTCCTGGCCTCTGCTTCTTCATCTTGAAAATTACAATAATAACAAAACCTTGGTGAGGATTATGAGATATAATCCACTTGAAGTATTTAACACAGTACTTAGCACACAATTACATGTTAAGTGATTTCTATTGTAATTCTCATCATACATTTGTTTTCCTTCATTAGCAAAATCTGGTAGGTAGCATCTTTGAAGAATAAAACAGAAGCCAGGAGGGATAAGTGACTACTGCTAGTTTGAGTTTGTTTCTGGTTAACTGAAGATCATGTAAAACTCCTTGTCATTTAAACTTTTGTTACTGCATGTCTTCCTAAAAGAAAGTCAGCTTTAGAAGTATAGTCGATGCAAACAACCAAATTCTATCCTGTTCTGTAGGAATTCTCTTGACCTCATTATCTTGCACATTAAATTATAATTTATGTGACCGTGGTGTATAGGAATTCGGCTAAACTTTTTGTGTGATTCCAAAACACCACCTCCCTGTGAGTTGCAGTTTTGCTTGAATATGTTTTCAGAATTTTATTTATTACACTTGGTGGTATCCTCAAACACCTCAGTGCCAGGGGAAGAAATATGTCTGGTTATCGAGAGGTGAGTTCCAATTAATCAAGGTTTTCCAAATCTTGTCCTAGGTTACTTCGCTCCTAAAGCTTAGATCCGATTCTTCCATGCCTTCGGGTTGAATCAAAATAATGACATCTCTGACTTCCATCCTCGGGGCATTAATTTTTAATCTTCCTTCTCTTTGGGATAATTAGAAAGAGGAGGACGTGGGGGTTGGGAGGAGGCATAGGAGGAAATGAGGATGGCAGAGCAGGAGTGGATGTTTTCAAAGTGCAGCCTTTTCTGAGCAGAGAGACCAATTGAAACCTGGCGTCATCATTCTCAATTCACTTGGGGGAAGGAAGCAGAGGCAACGATTAGGATTGGGGTGGGGGTGGGGACTGATGGAGTCAGGTCTCTGGGGGTCCTGATGTGGGAACTGGGATTCATTTGGGGAATGAACCAGAGCTGTATAACTGTATATGTTAGAGAGATAGGTTAAGGAATACACTTGGCTCTACATGGGTATTTCTTCCTTGGCTAGGCTGAATAAGCACAAAGATTACTCAAAGCCTCATCTGCTTCCTGTATCAATGCCCCTATGAACCTCTGGGGGACATTGGCATTTGAGGGATAGGAGTCAATATCTTGATTACAACTTTTAGGATTCTATGTCTTGCATCTCTTGTGAAGCTGTCACAGAGGTACCAGTCTGAACACCTGGGCCTTGGTGCTCAGAATAGATTCCTGCTAGCTTCTTAGGTAAGCGAGTGAGGTTTCTTTATATCTCCTCCCCATCCCACACCCGAAAGGTCGATTACAGATGAGATGCTCCCTTGCAGAGTGTGATCCTAAGTTTAAATTCAAATGTTTCCTTTCTGTTTTGTCCCCACTGATATGATTTAAACATGCAATAAGCAAAAATCCTTCATGACATGGGAAAGTCTTCAAGACGGCTAAAAATGAGAACAAAGTATTGTAGTTCTTACATCTCCGCATCTCACTTGTATAAACCTGCATTTAATTAGTTGCCTAACATCTCTCCTCCTCATTAGCCATTCAGTTTCAGGTTTCTGTCTATCTTCCTAACACATATTAAATTATTTGGCACATAATAGATGGCTAGGATGTGCCATCTATTAAGTAAATGAAAGACAGTCAACCCTTTGAATGGGAGGGGGTAAGAGGGAGTGTTAGGTCTGACTTGTGACTGTCTGAGCCAGAAGAGACTCTTGGTGACAGAACAGTACAGTAGCCTCCAAGGAAAGAGAATGCTTTAGCTGCCTTTGATTTTGTAGTGGGAGGAAGGGTATTTGGGAGGACTGCTTAGTGGTGAATTTGTTCTATGTTTGTGTGTCTTTCTGTGTGTGCATTTGCTTAACTGTGAAGACCCAGTTTCATTATTGTGAAACTATTATTCCTCACCCCTCTGGCAGAGATATTCCTTTTTCCTTTGAGTTTCATGGGTCCATGGTGATGGGTGACCGGGAAGGTCGCTTTATTGATGTCTGCATGTGCCGATCGTTTAGAGGTGAGATTAGAGGCAAGAACAGTGGCTCAGATGTACCAAAATGGGGATGTACTGAATAAATCAGTGCAAAATGTGCCTTTATATGTTGCAGCACTATGGGACAAATTACAAAAGCACGTAATGAGGAGTCAGGGAGGGAGACAGTGTCCTAATGAAGCCCAAGGAATGTTCTGAAATGGAAACAAATGATGCAGCTGTTGATTAGGAATGCCTGGGCTCACCTGGGCCCTTCTTACCTAGAAGAGAAGGTGTATGGTATTGTTTTGCCAGGTAATTCTTGCTGAAAAACTGGAATGATATTCAAGAGAATCAGATTTCTGCAAAGAGGTGCTATTTAAGGTTGGTCCTTTGAGTGTCAGACAGGGTGGTTTGATTCTAGTATAAACCAATACAATGCCTTCCCTTAATCCAAAGTGCCACCATTAGACTGCATGCCCCTTGTGTGGTTTAGATAATTATTGTAAATGGCCATTTCCTCCTTGCCCACAACCCTGTGAAAGGTGGTACTTTTCCTGCTCCATTGACTTTTGTCAAGGCCAGTAACCTGTGTGACCAGTGGAGTGTGGGTGGGAGGGAGTTCAGTGCACCAGTTCCAAGCTAGGCATTATTAGGAGCCACAACTTGAGTCCACATGCTCCTGTGGGAACTTTGGATTTCCCAGACATGTCCCGGACAGCTTCTGCTGTTGCATCCTGGGCCTCAGAAACACGTGGAATAGATCCAAAGCAGAGATGCCCTAGCAAACATGCAGATGTGTGAGGAAGAATAAATGCTTCTTTTTGGATGCCCCCAAGACCTTTTTTTTTTTGGTTGATTGTTATGCAGCAAATACTATAGGCCTTTACTGGGCAAAACATGTTTGATGGTTAACCTTAACCTCACAATACAATGAACAAAATGTAATTAAGCATAGGGTTTGACCAAGTTCTAGCCTATTTATCAGAATTACCTAAAACCACCCTGATCCAGACTCACCTAATTAGAGTATCTGGGCTTAGGATCCAGAAAGCTGCCTTTTACATATGAATTCCAGTGATTCTAATTACACTGAAATTTGAGAATTACTTTCACAATGGAATTGAAACCCATGACCACCCCCATTAATACCAAAATCAGGGGTCTACAGGATGGATTGGAAGAAAGCTCTTTTTTTTTTTTTTTTTCTTCATTGTGAAGAGGTTCACCTAAATTCCTTTTGGAAAGAGAAGTTTGTTTTGGTTTGTTAGTAGAAAACACAGATGTGCTTTGGAACCTGAAGCATTTCCAGCACCAGGCTTCACTAGGTCAGAAGGCAGTTTCAGGTCTCTGCTGTGCATTCTGCCTTATTTGTCATGTCCTCACTTAGCCTTTCTTGGTGTGTCCATTCTTTTCTCTTCTGCACTGCTATGCACACTTTCTTTCTCTTCCCTTTCAACTTCAAGGCGGACCCCTCATCACCATCTATCTCTTTCAGTATAAACTTCCTTCTGTGTTTCTTAGTTCAGATTCGTAACATAATCTGATTGCCCCAGTTCATCTTGTCCACTTTAAAAGCAAGTCCTTAGAGGAGGATCAGTCTCTGGATTGGCTGCTCTAGAGTTACATGTCTGTTCCTGGGTCATTTATGGGGACAGGGTTACATGGTGGTACAGAACCTAGCCTTTGAGGGTAGATTACTTCAGAAGGAGGTATGGTAGGGGATGGGGGGCAGGAGTGGACTGACATCTACTCTGTTGGGCAGGATTTGATGGAAAGAGAAGGCCAGAGAGGAGAGACACTCTCTGGGGTGATGGTGAGGGGAGTGATGGAATAATGTGTTGAGTGTTTGTCTCACTGGATTGACCCTGCCTCCGCAAAGCCCACGGCCCCATGGAGCCACCAGGCATTAGATGAATAATGAAACAACTATCTACTTAGGTCTTCAAATTGACAAATGTAATGTATTAGGGAAGATGGAGCTTTCCACAATGGAAAACAGGAACCTGACTGGTAGGTGGAGAAAACTTTGGTAATTAGAACAACCTGGGTCTCAATCCCTACCTCAGCAAGTACTGGCTTTTTGATCTTACAAAAGTTTCTTAATGTTTTTAAATCTCATGCTTTCTTTACGCAATGTGGATACTAATATTTTCTACTTGGCATGATTATATTAAATGAGACAATGTATGTAAAATAGTTTGCACAGCACTCAGTGCATTGCATTGATGCCGATCAAAAGTGAATTCTGTTTTTTTCCCCAATGTGTCTCTGAGTTCACGCTAAGCCATGAGAGCTGCACTTTGCAATTGTGGTCTTAGTAGATCTACTTTGGGACTGCTGTACCCCATGTCTATAAAAGTTTGAGGAAAATTCACATTTTCCAGTGTGTCACCTGGTGTGACAGCTCTGACTGGGTGAGTCCTGTCTCTTCTTGGGCCTCAGTTCCTGCTGGCCTGGTGTGGGATTCATTGACTCCTTGGTTTAACCTTTGGCTGGTATTTGGTATATGGGTCACTTTAGCAGGCATCCTGCTCAGAAGGCAGGCAAAGTTTTCAGCTTAGAAGTGTCTTTCTCTCTGACCACCTTCCAGGATCTTGAGGCCATTTGCCAAGCCCAGGGAACCAGCTTACTGCTGAATGAGATCAAGGGTGCTTGGCACCAGGCCTGCTGGATGTGCTCACTCTCTCCCCATGGCCATCAGTCACTGGCAGGGCCAGGGCAGGGATGCAAAGAGGGAAATGGCAAATAAGCAGTTTGTGTTATTAGAACAACATGAAGCCCTTTGCCTACGGTAATTGAAAAAAAATCTAATTTCTGCTCATGTCCCTAGAGGATCTTTCCATTTGGATTCCTATGGAGTCTCCAAATCTTATTACCAACACAAGTGGGAAGGCAGAAGGGATTCACCTGCTGGAGTCAGATGTGAGGAGAATCCCTGAGCCCCAAGAAATGATGCTCGAAGAGACTGTGGATCTCCGCTCAATTAAAGAGGATGAGGTGGAGGTGACAGGGAAGGACATGTGTGGGAGTACAGCTGGGAGAGTGGGGGCAGGCTATAGGTGCAGAGAGGGACAAGTAATTGCTGAGACCCTGCAATGCAGGTGGTTTTGGTCCATTATCACCTTTAATCCTCACTTTAGCAACATGCAAAAGGTAGTGCTATTGTTCTCACTTAACAGATAGTGAAGGAAGGGCTCAGCAAAGCCAGGTATGTTTCCCATGCTCTCAACAGGAGGATATGGTAGACTGGGCTCTTGAAGCCAGCTCTGCATGACCCTAACACCTGTGCCCTTTTTCATGAGATGCCATTATCAGACCGGACTTTGATCACATTATTATTATTCTATATCTGTCCTCAGATTGACTCACTTAAAAAAAAACTTAGCCTTGCCCTGGCTAGTGTAGCTCAGTGGAATGGTGCCAGCTTGTGAACCCAAAGATTGCTGGTTCAATCCCCAGCCAGGGCATGTAACCTGGTTGCAAGCCAGGTCTCCAGCCAGGTCTGTAGCTGGAGACAGGTGGAAGGTGATCATACATTGATGCTTCTCTCCCTCTGTGCCTCTCTCTGAGAGAATTTATTACTCTCTCTCTGAGAATAATAAATACAATTAAAAAAAAATTAGCCTTGTTACAGGGATATTAATGAAATCCTGAATTTCATGTGCTACTTGTTTTTCTTTCAAATATTCATTGAAGTGAAATTATGGGTATGAAATTTTTAAAAAGCTCATTGATAAAGCACCTAAAATAATGTTGTATGAGGCCAAAGGTACATAGATCTCTACTAGGGAAATACTGCTCTACCAGGAACTAGAGATGAAGACCAAATATATATTTCTTACTATTTCACAATGTCATAAAAGTCATAGCTTGTTCTCTTATCTATTCTGCCATTATTGTCTCCACATTAAAAAATAAAAATAAAAGCGTCACTTCCTGGCAAAGGGATGCCTGCCTACTTATGGCTCAGATAAGTGCCAGACTTCACATGCTTGGGCCAGCTGAACCTCCTTGCCTGGTGTTCCTGCATGCAGCCCGTATCACCCTATTTTCCCGTCTCCTACCTTTGGTTCTAGTTTCAGTGTGAGTGGGTCTTCAGTTCCTAGTAGCCTGTTGTGGCATCTTCGTGTCCCCCAAAGTGTCCGCCCAGACCTCAGTGGGCAGTCAACACGTGTTAGAATGCAGAACTACAAGGTGGGCACAGTGACCTGGAACAGACAGGTGCCACCAGGACAGTAGCAACAGCAGGATTCATGTACAAACATCCCGTTTCGCAAGGTACAGCTGAAGGACATGTTTTCTTTTTTTTCTTTTTTCTTTTTTTTAAATTTTATTAAATATTTATTGTTTATTTTATAACCACATAAGTCAGTCAGTTATTCCCAATCTTCAGTATCTGGTTACTTTTCTTTTACTTTTTTTTTTTTTTTTTAATTTTTTATTTTTATTATTTTTTTATTTTTTAAAATTTTATTGTTGTTGTATTACATCCATCCCTTTTTTGCTCCCCTCTGTCCCCTTCCCCACCCACCCTTTCCCCCCAAAGTCAATCCCATCTGTTGTCCATGTCCATGGTTCCTTTATACTAGGTTCTTGTCTAACCTGCTCCCCTTCTTTGCCTCTGCCTCCCCCCTCCCCCCAACCCCTTTCCCCCTGACCACTGCAGGCCTATTCCTTGTATTCATACACTTGGTTCTGTTTTGCTTGTTGTTAGTTTTGCTCATTATTGTCCCGTAATGGGTGAGAACATTGAAGGACATGTTTTCTATCTTGGAAAAGATTAGTTTGCTTAACAGATGCCATCATGAACTTCCTTCACTCAGAGAACTTAGAAAACTGTGATCGCTTGTTACTTTGCACAAATTGGTTCACTACGTAAAGCTAGATTTACCACTAACAATATGTCGCCTTTTATTTTTTCTACCTTCCATAGAAAGATCTCTGGGCAAAATTTTTATTAAGGGCTTCCTTTGGAGGACAAGAAATTCACATCTCTTCCTTGTTTGGAAAGAATGAACTAGAACTGATCTTGTCTGAGGTACTTTTTCAGGTGTGTTTAGAGCCCAAGTTCCATGGATACGATTGACAGGATGTGGTGACAGTAGCTGGTGTACAGGCCATCTCATGCAGCACTGGCTTTCCCCATGATGCCCATCCACCTTCACCTTATTCTCTTCTCTTTACTCCAACCAGCCATCTCTAGCCTCTCTTCAAGATTCACCTATATTTCTCTCCACTTGAAACCTTCCCTGTCTCTCTTCTCTTGTTATGCTCTCCATTGACTCTTTTTCAACTCTCTCTCTCTTTCCCATCTGATACATTACAGGCATACCTTGTTGGATTTCACTTCACTTTATTGAACTTCACAAATATTATGATTATTTTTTACAAATTGAAAGCAAGGCCCTCCGCCAGCAAAAAGATTACACCTTGCTTTGTTGCACTACTTGCTTTCTCATGGTGGTCTGGAACCGGACCTGCAATATCTCTGAGGTATGCCTCTGTTTCATTGAAATCACTTGAGTTAAGAGCATGAGCTGTGGAATCAAACAATGCAAACTCTAGTTCCATGACCTTCAAAATGTCACTTCACCTCTCTGTGCATCAGCTTTCTTCTTTGTTCAATGGGAAAATCAATAGCTGCTATATCCTGGGCTTATTATCAGGATCAAATGGGAAATATAAGTACTTAGCAGGTACCCAGTAGACAGTAACTATTTAGTAAATGCAAGCCAGGAGCAGGGGCAGTGGTAATAACAGTAATCATATTCCTCCCGATTAGAGTGTAAGGTGCTAGAAGGCAGAAATTGAGTCTCATGTTTATTTATTTATTTAAATTTTATTGTTGTTGTATTACATCCATCCCCTTTTTGCTCCCCTCTGTCCCCCTCCCCACCTCATGTTTATTTTTTATCCTCCAGAGTGGATCATAGTGCTAAAGTCATACAAGGGCTCCATAAACACCCAATGGATTGAAAGAAGTTTCAAATTTCATGCTTTCCCTTTGTCTGCTTTCTTAGAATTGCATTTAAATACAGCTAGACCACCCAGCCCCAGATCCTGAAGGAGAGAGCTGTCAGATAAAGAATGCGGAACTATTGGGCTTGGTTTTGGTTTATAGACTTTTGGAGAGCAAGGGAAGTGGGTCTTGTAGAAGAACAGGGTCTTGTAGAAGAACAGGGCTCCAAGCATTCCCAGAACCTCATGCCCCTGCCAAGGTTGGAATATTGTAAATAAAGACCTGTTTTTCTCAACACTGATTGTTGGGTCATACACCAAGGTGTCATGGGAATGAACCTCAGTCAGTTAGTTGGGCATCCTTCCACAAAACATAAAGTACCTGGTTCGATTCTCCATCAGGCCAAATGCTTGGGTTACCAGGTATGAACAAGCGATGTTTCTCTCTCATATCGATGCTTTCTCCCTCTCTTTCTCCTTCCCTTCCCCTTTCTCTAAGCATAAATAAAACCTTGAAAAAAGAAATATACCTAGACCCACTTTATGAAGTACCTGTGTCAGTGATTAAATATAGCATTTATTCATGAGCGTTTATCTTCCTAGAGTAAAAACACCCGAACCAAACCTAACTCCTGCTCTTGGCCAGCAACTATGAAGCCTAAGACCAGAGGGAGAGCCCCGCTGCTGCTCTTTTAGCATAAAGTAAAAGCAGCTCTGATTCTAGCAGCAGCCAGAGAGGGAGAATTAGAAACAGCCCTGAGAATAGGGAAGCCCTGTGGGAGATGTCAATAGCCAAAATTATCTCTCATTTCAGCAGCCACTGAAAGGAGCTCCACTTGGCCCTTTCCCTTGAGGGGTGACCTCTCCCCTGTGCCTGCAAGATGGGCCCCGCTGAGGAGAGGAGGGAGCAGTCATTAGGGGTTGGGTTACCGGTAGGCATGACGTCAGGGCAGCTCCCAATTCCTAGAGCCCTGTGCTGGGCCACTGGGAGAGGCAGCAACAGCCGCAGCTGTGCCTGATGGCTCCCTGCCCTCCACTTCACACCCTCTGCAGAGCCCCGGTAGGTCTGAGGCTCTGGGTGGATGGAGGAAGGGCAGTAGATGGCCTTCCCTCACGTGGAGGGGAGCCAGGACTGCTACTTGCTCTTCCTGCTCAGTTTTCCTATCAGGGTCGCCTTTCTGCAGCTCTCCCTGTGAGCCAGTTTTCAGGGGAGCCCATAGGAGGGCAAGAATGTGGGTGAGGAAAGGCTAGGTCCATGGGCTAGGCTTCTCAGAATGGCCAGAGTGGCCAGTGGGGGATGAGAGAGACAGGCAGGGGGCTGTCCTGGGAAGAGCTGGATCTGGATGCCAACAGACCCTCAATGACATCGTAGATCCAGCCTTTAGGATGGGGCCGTATGAAAATGGTTTCTCCTTCCTGAGTCTGTTTCCTTAGCTATAAGATGAGGAAAATAACACTTTTCAGGGTTTTTTTGGTTTGTTTGTTTGAGAAGAGAACACTGATACTCTCTGGTGAAGAATGAGAGTTTAATACATGGTAGCTCCTTGCTACTCCCCTTTCCTCACCCCATCACTCCCAAATACCAAACAAGCAACTAGCTAGAGTCTAATAGCTGCAGGTTAGTAGTTGCTTGTCTGCTTCATGGAAGTTGAGCACAGTGAAGAGCAGGTTTCTTAGGGCTGAGTGCCTTCCCACAACCGTATTGTGGACAGCTCTGTCTCCCTACTTGACAATGAGTATTTCAAGGATGTACACCAAGTTTTACTCATTTTTTGCATTTCAGGTCTCATGTTTGGCATTAAATGACTGACTGACTGAATGAATGAATGAAAAAGCAAATAGCCAGGCTATAGGGTGATGCTTATAGTGGTAGCTTTTCCAGGAAGGCTTCCACTGGTTTTGCTAAATAAAATGGTGAACTCCCTACCCATCTGTTCTTGGCGGCTTATCTGCTTTCCTCCAGGCTGGTCCCCCTCCCAGTGGCCTAGAGTGCAGCCATTCATTCCTGAGCTGTATGTCCATCCTTGTGGGTCCTATGGCCTAGAAACCCTCCCAAAGTGATGTCTAGAAAAGCTGATATTTAGGGTCTTCATTTAGGATACTCCCTGCAGCTTTCTTGTGGCACTGTCCTTGGCTGACATCTTTATAGAGGCTGAGTTCCCAGAAGATGCATTAATGGAGACATCACTATATTACACTCCAGAGTTTAGTATAAATAACCCTAGTGGGTATTCATTCATTCACTCATGCATTCATTCAATGTATTCCTCCTTCCATTATGGCACATAATGACACAGTGACTATATATAACTTTATCACTCACATGGCTCTGGTGTCACTCAGAGCAGGCAATTAGGCTTTTCCCAAAGGCCAGATTTGGGGGTCAGAGGGCAGGCTGATGGAGCATTGACAAGGACTCTGATGTCAGCTTTAAAATATGAAGTAGAATCCTGAAGTAATATGCCCTTTCCCCCATGTGTACATGTACCTCCAACATCAGTATCAGGTTTAAAAATACAACTACTCTAGTTCCTTCTTCAGGAACAGCCAGCTGGACCCAGAGTCCCTGTGGGACTTGAAGCCCTAAGCATGGTGGCCACACTAATTTTGTTCCTGTGTAGACACAAACAAGCATGCTCCTCCTGACCTCCCCGTTGTCTCTGAGTAAAGTCACGAAGACTAAGGAGACATTGAATGGAGCTTAGGCCCCACCATCTACTTCTATAGGATTGTGAGAAACTAGACCTGGGGTGCATGTGGCCTTGCAAGAGTCATGTCACTATTGTGGGTCTCAGTTTTCTCATCTGTATGATGAGGTTGGTAACCCTAACCCTTTCTCCCTCATCCATCGGGTTGGTATGAGGATTAAATGAGGTTATGTTTGTAAAAATGAGAAGGATATTGACAGCTTATGTTCCTTTGGGATTTATTACCTCCTAGATACTGTTATAGTTTCCCTTTTATAAACAAGGACCTGAGGCTGAGGGAAGTTCAGGGCTTTGTTCAAAGTCACACAATAAATAAGTGATAGGGCATGATGGATTTGTTGTCTGTCTGACTCTGCTGTTTAAGATTTTAACCACTGTGCCTTACGCTATTCCAGATTTGAGCTGTGACATTGGATAAGCCCCTTCCCTCTCTGGTCTTCAGTGGTACCATCTGAAAATGAGACACTTGGCCTGGGCTTATGCTAAGTTCCTTTTCAGCTCTAAATTCCTGGTTGTATTTTTAACAAAGATCACATACGCGCACCACCTCACAACCCCAGTTTCCTCCAAGTCTGATCTTTGAGCATGGAAGGCCTTGACCACTGGCAGACTCTAGCCAAGAAAGTGTGCTGTGAGAGCAAGCAGATTGTAACGTACTTCTGAATAGCAGAGCCTGTCTAAGTGGGAAATGGATGTTGTAATACAAAGGCAGTTAGCAGGGTCCTTGGAGGTTTCAGCAGGATGTAATTATGGCTCCTTAAAAAAAGGTTCGCATATGTTTTTGAGCAAACTTAACAGATGCCCGGATGTCATGTCTGTATTCTTTGGGGAGTCTAGGATGACTAATTTTCTACAGCAAGTTTGCGTAGCACGTTGGAACGACCCATTGCAAATCAATTGCTAGGGTGCAACTTAATGAAAGCTTTCATTGATGATTCAGATTAATAATCTAAAAACCTTTGGAAAATGACCACAACTTTATTTCTGCCTTGGACTACTCTGTGTTTGATAAACTAGATGGAGAGTCCTCTCTGTACTTATAGCTTAGTATGTTTCCTTTTAAAAAGAAATCCATAGCCATGTCTATTTATAGGGATCAAAGGTTTAATGTTGTGTGGTTCTTACCTGGTGCAACATCCTTTGCAAACTTTTGTGACTTCCTCAGAGATTTTCTTTGAGCTACACGCCTGAGGGCCATCTTTTAGATGGTTCACCATTTTATTGTTGAATTAAATGTACATTGATTCTGAAGAATCAATGTGCAGTTAAGGCAGTTTGGGGGGTCATTTCCAACCCCAGCACACTATCTGGGAAAGTCTTCTGGAAACCTATGTTCTCTGGAGTCTAGTGAAAATATTGAGCAGCCACATCAGGAAATCGAAAGGTAACAAACCTGGTTTTCTTTGGTGGGCGCCTTGACATCTCTTTTCTTGCTGGAGCTCTAGCCAGCCTGATAAATTTTCAATTGAATCTTCTGCATCGAGTGACTCTTGTTACTAAGACCTGGTTGCAGCCTTCAGGGTTTACGTCTCTGTATTGGCTGCCTTGGAACTGAAGTTTTCCTTGTAATAACAGACAGTTGAAGATGGAAGCCTTGCATGTGTCTGGTTGGGGCAGAATGTCAGCCTTTCAGTTGCCTCCAACTATTCATAAACCTCCATAATTTCATAACCATTGATTTCCCCTCTTCCTGACACACTCTCATTGGCCTGTGGCCCGCATCCTGTAATTGTGCCCGTCACCCCCTGACCTTTCCTTTGCTGAGCCTGATTAATAATGTACTCAACACATTCCCCTGTTGCATCAAATACCAATTTGGCCTGAATGGGTGAAAGAATGGCTAATGAGGAAATGGTTAAGTCTCTTTATCGGACAAGCCTTTTCATCGAACTGGTCTTGCGAGGTGAGGAAAGAGAGGAAGCTGCATTGTAATATTTTACTCAGTAAGTTTTTTTGCAATCTCCACAACAGATTCTGATCATGCTTGTCCAGATGTGGCCGAGAGTATGTCATTTGATATCGGGGAACTCTGAGCAGTTAAGGCTTCATGTGACACAGATTTGTGGCAGGTGTCTGCCCACCATGAAATGTTTTAGACCAAGGGGAAAGTAATTACATGGAGCAGAGTATTTATTTATAAAGGAAGGAAAAAGGAGACTTGTCCTTTCATTGTTCTGAAATATTTTGTGTCCTGAAAGGGCCTGGAAATATCCTGAGTCGGAGGATGGGGCCGGGTAACCACACAGGGGAAACATGGCCCCCACCTTGCACAGGTTCATCGTTTGCAAGTTGCTTTGAAGGCCAGGCTTGCTGACAGTGTATGTTAGGGGAACTGTGTCAGAGATATGGCTTCTAAGCTGTGTCCCAGAAGATGGCCAGGCTCTTCAACTCTGAGCTTCGGGAGGATCCATGCCTGGGAAGAGGTGTTTCCTTGAGGTGCCTGTGATTTC
This sequence comes from Noctilio leporinus, assembly GCA_004026585.1. Taxonomy (NCBI): domain Eukaryota; kingdom Metazoa; phylum Chordata; class Mammalia; order Chiroptera; family Noctilionidae; genus Noctilio; species Noctilio leporinus. Next base: position 199,639 of record PVIW01000192.1, on the reverse strand, counting down.
ACCAAACATCAGAGGTGGAGGACCCTTGAGGCTGTCTAGTCTAAGCCCCCATTTTACAGACAGGGGAACTGGGGGTCTCAGTTGTGCTCTATAATCCTTGCCATCATGGAAAAGGAAGTACAGAAAAGTGGAAACAATCACACTAACCAAGCTTTATTGAGCACTTATTCTGTCTTATTCTATACTAAGAATTCCATGTGCATCCTTTTGTTTAATCTTCAGAAACATCTGGCAGGTAGGTACTGTTTATTATCTCCATTTTACCAATGGGGCAATGCAGTTTTGAGAGGTTAAATGACCTTCAGAAGAGGTAGACCTCAAATCCTCCCCTGACCCCCATCTACATTCTAAATCATCATGTTTTCCACTTTCTGACTCGGTCTAGTTTAACCTCCCTTCCTTTTATAGGTGAGGACACCTGTACACTCAAAAGGGAAGCAACTGGCCCAAGGCCAATCAGCTAATCAGTGGAAAATATTGTTACAGTTTCTGAAAGAAGCCAACATATCTTGGGCACTTACTGAATACTGGAGATTGGACTGTGTGCTTTACTTTCTTGTATTTAATTTTTACCACAATCCTAGAGGAAGACTGGTACCATTAGGTAAGATGAACAAGGGCTGGGGAGGTGAAGCGTAACTTGTTCAGTGATTTGCAGTTAACAAGTCAGGATTTAAGTGGAGGCTCTAAAATTCAACTGTCCTAGTTCTACTCTGTGAGGCCGGGTGTTACAGAATCCTGTACACACTTGTTTCCAAATCTCATGTAATCTCTATACACTAATGCTGTAGGCAAGGAATCAAGAATTTGGATAAACACTCATAATTCTAGCTCTGCTATTAAGTGCATCCTATTTTTGCTCTCAAGCAAGTCACTTCTCCCTCTGTGCGCCTCAGTTTCCTTGTTTGTAAAGGAGAGGTAGCATCCTTGTTTAAGCCACAGGATCTTGTGAGACGGTGAGTGCGCATGTGCTTGGCTTTCCAGCTGAAAAGTGCTGAACAGAGGATTATTCTGGTTCTTTCCATCAGGTCCCTTTTATCCTTTGAGGCTGGGAAGCTGTCTCCGTTGCTCTGTCCCTTCAGATCACCACTGGAGGGTCCACATTTGTTATGAGTTAGATGACAGCTGGGTTTGTATTTGATTCGGATCGAGCGAGGCCTGGGTACTAAGTGGCTGTCAGCACGTTCTGTTTTCTAGCTGGCTCGGAGGGACAACGGAGCTGGGCTGTCATTGCTCCTTCCCGATGTCAGGGGATGCCTGCAGAGGGGCAGGAGGAGGAGTCCCCATTCCTTTGTGTGTTGCAGGAATGCACACAGATAGGCAGACTGAATCCTGCTTCAAAAACTGCCCTGCTTCTATAAGACAGTGGAGAAGACCAGGCCTGGGAGATTTGGGGAATAAGTAATGGGAGGACTGGCTACAGAAACCAGGTTTCGGGACTTCCTGGCCCTGTCAGCAGTGCATTGTGTTCACAGAGTTTGGCCTTTTGGGCTGTTGGGGTTTCTAGGAAAAATTCTTTCTAACCAACACCGGCCTTCCTGTATTCATTTTTACCAAGATAGGGACTACTGTTTCCTTCTCCGCTGTATACTAATTTCTTCCTTATTTTAAATCCTGCAGTACTTAATTCTCTCTAAACCCAGGGGAGGCAAATAACATTTTTGAGAGCTGGCTCTTTACTGGAACCGATGCTAAAATTTACGCACATTACTTCATACCATTCCCACAAAACCAGGTCACCCTCTCCCTGCCATGTTCACACCCTTGCTTTTCCTCTGTCTCTCTTGCTGGCTCCTGGCTCTGAATGTCCAGTGTCCCCAGGCTCTCAGTCCTGAGTCTCTTTACTCTTGTCTAGGACTTAGTGGGTAATCTCATCCAGCCCTTTGGTTTTACCTTCCATTTCTACACTGATAATGCCCACGTTGGTGTCTTCAGACCCAACTGTGCACCCGTGCGCCAGACTCATGCTCATTTGAGGTCTGTCATGTAGTCTGGCCTCGGGGTGCCTCTCCAACTCCACTTCACCCACTCTCCCCTTTAGGTACAAGGTCCTCACCTGTTCTTTGAACATGTCGATGTATTCCCACCTCATGGTCTTTGTATCTGCTGTCCCTTTTGCCTGGAAAATGGTTCCCCCAGTTTTTCTCACCCTTCAATCGGGGCCCCACCTCTGGAAGATCTGCTCTGACCATGTCATCTGAGCCAGTGCTTCCTGTAGGACCAGTGCTGTATGCACGTACCCTGCCTTTTAACATTTTTTGTCCATAGCACTTAATCTGCTTGAAATGACATTGCAGGTTTATTTCCATACTTGTCTTTTGATTGTCCATCTCCCTAAGATGTCAAATCCACAAAGGCAAAAGCATTGCCATATCTATCACAGTGGCACCAGAAACTAGAATGTGGCTACATGTGGCCAGGCCTGATGACTGTTTGTTAGATACTGAATGAAAGAAGAATATGAGAGGTAGGTGCCATTTCCCCAATTTTATAGGTGAAGAAATAGAGGCTGAGAGATGTAATATGCCCTACACCACAGACTTTCATTTTCCCCTCAGAAAAGGTGTAATGGTTTTAATCCATATCACCTACGTGAAAATGTGTTATTTGGATAATAATTTATAACATAACAAGAATAGCTCTTTCTCGCTGTCCCAATAGCAAAACTCAGTATGTATATTTCAGAGCAATTGTGATAATGTGTTATGGCCATAATTTACCACATGCATGACTGGTCTGTTTTTTCCACCCAAAGAACATGTTTCTCTGACATTACACATAATCTTGTCTTACTATTTAACATGTTTATCATAACTTGACACCCATATTTCTTTGTCAACTTCACTGGATGACTCTTTATCTAGAAGTCTAAATGTTGAATCATCCAAAGAGAATTATTCTTAAAGTGTTTTAAAAATAATTCTTGAGCCCTGGCTAGTGGTGCAGTGGATAACTGCCAGCCTGTGAATCTAAAGGTCACTGGTTCGATTCCCCGGCCAGGTCTCCAGCCAGGTCCGCAGCTGGAGGCAGGTGAAAGGCAACCATATGTGGATATTTCTCTCTCTGTCTGTCTCTCTCCCTTCCCCTCTCTCTGGAAATAATAAATAAAATCTTTTCAAAAATTAAAATAAAAACAATTCCCTATTTAAGAATCCCCTTGTCACTGTCCTCACTGAATGACAGTTTGTCATAGTGCCTGGTGCAGCAGGGTGATGGGGTGAGCCAGTCAGCTGGCTGGCTGTGGGGTACCATGGCATGTTTTCAGCTAACACAGAGTTGGAGATCTCAGCCATTTGTGTGCTTTGGCAGGAGCCAGTTGTTTTGAACTTACAATTACACAAGTATATCGTACACATCCATTTCTGAATCAGGCAATAGCAAGAGATGACCAAAAAAATCCAGTTGAGCTGGGTCAACTTCTTTTTATTTTTAAAAATCATCTCTTGAGTTTAAGAAACCTAATCTCAGGAAATAGCATGCATCCAGGAAAGATCATAATCTGGATATTTAGGATACATGGCCTCCCCCATCCATTGTTCTCCAACCATTTGGTCCACTTGGCAGTTGGGTACCCATCAAATGCCCATCAATCCCTCTGCATTTGATGTCTGTCCCTGTCTCTTTATCTGGGCCTTGCCCTCCTCCAGATTGGTAGTTTTTCAGGCTTAAAGACAGACTTGGATTATGTCTGTCCCTCCTGGTTGGATCCTGCCCAGCTTTCAGATCAGGACTACGACCAGGATGTCCCCTCTAGTCACGTTGAAAGCTCCTCCTGGAGAATTATAGCTTCTCGTATCTCTCTGTTCCTTCCAAATTTCAGCCCAAGGCTGGCCACCTAGAGCCACTCAGTAAAGACTCATTTGTCCAACTGCTTGGCAGCCTGTTGTTCCTCCACAATTTCCTCAGATTTGATGAGCTGTGGTTCCATGCGTTCACGGAAAGACTCTTTTGTGAAGTTAGGGCTGCAGATCTCCAAAAGAACACTGTTTCCCTGCTGCAGCTGCTCAAAATTAGATGTGTCTAAATTCATCCCAGAGGAGGACTGGGCACCGATTGAGCAATGAGAGACCACCCGTTGAGAAAGCAGGGCAACATAGGGCGTTCCTTTCTTCTCCGTTCCAGCAAAATGCTTCTGGGGCTGTTCTTTTCCTAGTGCTTGAATTTCAATATCTACCTCCTGCTTCTCAAGCTCAGCTTTTGCTCTACAGCAATCTAAATTTACTGTTCTCCCAGCCCCTCTTTCCTATTAAATTAGATATTAGAAATATCCATCAGCCGGGCTGTTTGGGGAGTATAGTTTGCAGTCTCTGTGCATGAACTGCTGGATGCTACAACTGGGATGAACCTGAATTTATCTATAGGATTACTTGAAAGCTTCATGTTTTCATTTGTGCAGGTGTTCGGTTACTATCATGCTACTCAATAAACCACTAAACTCCCCTGGAAGGTCTCAACAAAGGAATCCCATGTTACTATCTTTTGGCTTTCCTGTAGCTGTGTATTTTTATCCTCTGGTGGTGATGGTGGTAGTGGGGTGTTTACAATCATTTTATTAGCTTTTCCTCACAAGATTCATTTTTATTAAAAACGCAAATATCACCATAAATATCTTGGTGGAGAGGTTGAAGGGGATTTTGGGAGACACTAGGCGAAAGGATTAAATGTTTGTAGTTTTAACCAGTTGCTGATGTGAATGACTACACCATCAGTGTGGACTTTTTCTTTGTTTTTTCCTTACAGGTAGTTTCCTTCAATTCTCTTGCAGGTAGGATGTGACCGTTACAAGCTTGCTTGTGTAAAGCCAGACAAGTCTCAGGGGAAATGGCAAGTTTATAGAGATTATTTTAAGAAAAATCATGGGTTTAGAAAAACCACATTTTCTACACTCTGTCGTTTTTTCTGCTTGAAATTTTTCCTAGTTATGTGGGCTAATGCATCCTAATCAGTGAATAGAGGCAACATGTACACAACACTTGGTAGTTTACAAAGCACCTTCACAATGATGATCACATTCAAATCTTTTGTCAACCCTGACCTACTAGGTATACGGTAGGTTCCCCTACTATGGAAGAGAAGACCAAGCCTCCAAGGAGATAGGAGACTCATTCAATGTCATACTGCTCGTGGGTGAGTGGTGGAGTGGGTTTTGAATCCAAATCCTTTCATTGCTGGTTTCAGCTCCTTCCACAGTTGAACTGAATCTCAAAGAAATAGGTTTGTCCATCTACTCTCCTATCCATCCATTGATCAAAAACCATTCATTGAGAAGCTCCTACATACTGGATACTGCCTTGAACTCCCAAGTTTCCCAGGAAGACAGTAAGTGAGTGGATAATTACAGTGAAGTGTAACAAGTGCTCAAGTATTAGTATTGGAGCTCTGGAAAAACAAACGAGGGACACCCAATTTGGAACGGTCATCAGGGAAGACTTCCTGGAGGAAGTGATGCTAATGCCAAGTTTTGAACATGCACATATATTTAACAAGCATTTATTTCCCTATGTACCATTTGTCTGCTTACCCCATATACCATTCTAAGGTGAGCTTAGTTGTCAAGAAAGTAATCCAGGAAGGAGAAACATTCCCAGGGAGGGAACTGGGTGATGAGTGGACAAAAGAAGGCTGTGAACACATGGGGTGGGGAAAAAGCCCCAGACAAGAAGCAGAAGACCTAGTTGGAGACCCAGGCAAGCTTTTTTTTCCCCCCAGGCCTTCCTTCCTCATCATGATATGAAGAGGTTGGATCTTAAAGAAGCTTAAAAGTATTTATTGTACTGTCTCAAGTAGCAACAAGAGCAGAGCAATGAGGAATGTCGTCAGGAGGCTTGGAAGAGTGCTGCCCAGGCCGTCTCATGGCCTCACATCTTTGCACTAGCTCTTTCCTCTACACTTGGAAAGCCTTGGCCCATCTTGTCTATCGGTTAATCGCACTCTCATCCCCTGCTCTGTCCTGCCTGTTCCCAGGCAGGTGCAAGGACCCTTCTCAGCTCCTAGAGAGCCCTGGGCTATACACATGTTTGTCCCACTCACTGTGTTTGGATATTTGCATGTCTGACTTTCCACTTGGCCATGGGCTCCTTAGGGGAGAGATTATAACCTCTTACCTTCATGTTCCTATGTGCGAATGAATGATGGGGACTGCAGACTTGGTTTGCTTGTAGGAACTCACGCTGGAAGAAGTTTCCAAAAATGACTTGGGTATTGAAAATACCCAAATACAGGCAAGATTCAAGCCTTTGAGAGTTTAAAGGACTAACTGGGTAGGACAAGCCAGGACGTCAGTTCCACCAGGACTCGCAGGATTTCAATTTTGTCCATTCCTTTGGGAAAACAGAAGAGACACCAACATCTTTGCTGGTGTCTGTTGGAGGAGAGGGGAGTTGGGGGAGTAACAGCTTGAGGAGGGGAATGGCATGAAGCGTGTAAAGGTTTGCTTGGGTAACAGCCTTTTGAATAGATTAAGATGGCGAGGGTGAGAGGCGGCAGGTGGAAGATGAGAGGCGACAGCATTTGACAAGGTGGAGCTGTCTGGGCCTGAACAAACAGCTCATCTCTGGGGAGAGAGGAAACAGGCTCCGTAGAACGTACGTATGAGACAAGCTGCCTGTGCGGTGAAGTGATGCGCCCCACAAACACGTTTCTCCTGCTCTGCTTGGGCTGATGCAGGCCCGGCTCTGCACGGTGTCATTTATCTCTCACCCTCCAAGTTGTAATGGACTCTTTCAGGCCATCTGAAAACAGACGCTGGACTTTTGGGCGGGGGGTGGGGTGGTGCCTGCTTCATTTTCATGTCCCATTTCGCGGCGATGGGATATTGTTTCGGTCTTCTTTGTTCCTCTCCCCCTGAGTTTATTCCTTGGCAACGTGCCTCTGGCTCAGTGGGGTCCCTGATGCGTCCTCTCATGTTACTGCTTGTCAAAACCTGACAACAGGCACCTTATCAGTTTCCTGGCAGACCAGGGTGGTGGCACCGCGCACACACACTGAATTGCTGATAGCCGCCACTCACAGAACCAGGCGCGCTGCCTCGCTCTTTGCTATGATAGAGCTGGTTGTGATAAAAGCACCTTGTGATTGGCTTTGGAAATGGCAGATGGAGAGCTGGGTGGAGGTGGGGCACGGGAGTCACCAGCAGAGGGGAGGCTCCCTTTAGTAAAACCTGACTTTGTCTCTGCCCTAGCCTCTTGGTGGCCAGCCCAGGGCAGGTTTGACATCACCTTTGATTGTGTTTTTCTCCTCCGAAATAATAGATGATAAACACACACGCATCACTGACGCTGTTAAGAGGGTTCTTCTACCTTCTGAGGGCCAGCACCCATGAAGGCAGGATGTTAGCAAGACCAGCCTCTGAGCTCCTTGAGGGTAGGGCCTCTTTTATATTTTTCTGGTTCCCAGGCTCAATCCAAGAAGATGTGTCTGTAGAGGCCTGTGGGCCTGAGCTCCAGCCTTGGCTTCCTCCCTTGTTAGCTGTGTGATCTTGAGCAAATTACTCCACCTTTCTTGCACTCCTTCCCAAGTGGGTGCAGGGCTGAGAGGCAGAGACATTTCCTGGAGATGCTGCTGCCCAAGCTGAGCCCTGAAGTAGTGCTGGGCAAGGCTGCCTGAAGAACTACTGGTGGGCAAGTGAGGTCTGCTTCATATACCCAAGTAGGTGGTGGTGAGGGCATCTGGGAATTGGCAATGTGGTTCAAGGTCAGACAGGCTAGATGGAACCAGATCAGGGGACAAGGGTGTTGAAGTACATCCTGGTAACTGGGTGGAGAAGCCAAGGGGGTTGGAGAGAGACCTATTTAGAGAGTAAGACCTGGCCTGTAACCTGGGAGGGAGAGGGGTAGTTGGGATGGGATGCTAGAAAGCCATGACAGTGGTTGGGAAAATCCCAGGTGAAATTTGGAAGGAATGCATACCATATCTCACATTTGATTCACCAGAAAATGCCCTTCTCCTCTCCATGTCCTTGTTATGTTCTGAAGCATACACCCAAGTGGCTGCCATGGAGGAAAGGGCAGAGATGGGAGGACAAGAGAGGGTCATGACCCCCTTAGACCATGTGAACGCCTGCTGGGTGTGGCCGCCTTTGCGCTCCTGGTCCTCACCCCCAGCATCCTGCTGATCCTGCTGTGTCACTGGGGAGCTGACTGGAGCCTGTATATGCTTCTCAGAGGGTTTTTCTGTCTCACTTCAGATGGTCTGCTTTGCCTGGTGTGCCTCTGAGACCCTTGAATCCTCCTCACTGCTTTGTCACCTGCGCACCGAACCCAGTCATGGCCACTCCATGCTCACTTGTCCTTCCCAGGAAGTACTTCCTACTTCAACCAGAGCCCAAGTATTTAGCAAGTACTTCTAGGTCACCAAGAGACCATTCTGAAAAACAGATTTATCTAATATTTTGGACAGCCATGATGCCTATAATTACAGGCATGCATGATCAGTTACACAATTAATATCCTGTATTACAGCGGCAGAAGGGATAAATCGTGCCACAATGGTTTTTACCTTCTAGGCGCTTCCACAAAACATCCCTTTTGTCCAGTCCCCCTCACCCCCTGGTGGTTGTCTTAGTTGCAATTAACCATGTAAGTGAGGTTTTTTAATGCAAACAAACAAACTAATTAATAACAGAGCACATCAGCTCTCTCCTCCAGATACAATCTACTTGGCCTTAATGAGATTTGAACACGATACAGCGATGTTGACATCTGTCAAGCTTGTTTTAGTAGGATCCTCGCCAGACTGGATTTCCTTAGGCTACTGCTATTCCCTTGCATTAGATAGATCATCCCCGTGACTCTCAAAGTCTGGAAGGCACTACCTAGAAATTGTACCTGCCTAAGAAAATCATGGCAGGCTTGCACTATCCCTGGAATTACCAAGTTCTGTGATCTAATGGGCTGCTCAGGAAGTGAGGGGGTGCTTCTCTCAGTACATTGCCAAGAGGCGTATGGGCATGTTCCTGTTTCCCATGACATCCTCTGTGATAGCAGGCCCATAGCAGGTGGCAGAACCTTGGATTTCATGGCAAAGTATTGGAGGTCAATGTGCTCTGAGCCTTACGAACCCCGTGGCTGATGGGCTCACTATCTGAAGGGTGGAAGCAGTTGGGGCGAGTTTTCTGCACAAATTATAAATGCAAATCTAACCATGTCTCTTGTCCAAGCTCCTTAGCTGAGCAAAGGGCTCCTAGACCCAAGTGACCAAGCACCCGACTTTGTCCTGGACTGAGGGGGTTCCTGGGATTTGGGACTTTCAGTGGTAAAACGGGCAAGCTAGGCTGAGTTGGCTCCCTATGGCTATGAACTAGGGCTGCCTGCCCCTCTACAGTCCTACTTCCTCCCTGTCTCTATCTTGAGCCTTAAGCTCTCTAGTTCTAAATGCGCTGTAATAGTTCCCTGCCCCTCCTTCCCTCTGTCTATACCCTTGCTCTCTCAGCTGCTTGGAAGCACCCTGGGCTCCCCCATCTTTGCCTGACTGATTCTCCCCATCCTTAAGACTCAGTGAGGCATCACCTCATCTAGTTAGTCTCTGCTGACTGCCCCCCAAGTTTCTCTCCTCTGTGCTGAACCCCATTGTCACAGTCATTACTCTAGCCCTTTATCACCTAGTTCTTTGTTTTTCTCCCTCATGGAATTGGGAGCTGTGTGAAGTCACAAATACGACTTACCAGATTTTGTATTCCTGGCACCTAGCGTAATGACTGGACATAGGCATTCATTAAATATTTAACCCAAAGATTTATTTAAGTATTTAAATATTTCAGTGAATAAGTGAGAGGTAGGTGGTAGAATAGAGTCTAGGTAGGTGGTGAACTTTCAGGTGTGGGCCTGTGTTCTATTGACAAGAATGCCAAGCAGTTCATGAAGGAGAGAGGACCCTGGCTCTCCCCAGACAGGGGGTGGCTTGGAGCCGCCGAACTTCTGGCCCAGGGAAAAGGGGGCTGGAGGAGAGGAGGGGAGATGGTATGAGGGTGGTGGCAGGCTGGGGATCTGAAGCTACCTGGTGTCCTGGGATCTGGGATGGGGAGGAGGGACAGGACAACCTGAGTATAAGTGAACCAATGCAGGGTCATCGGACATTTGGCCCTTTGGTGCCAAAAAGTTATTTTAACCAAGAGACCTACTCAAATTGGGGCTGGGACTGGAGAGAGAGAGAGAGAGAGAGAGAGAGAGGAGAAAGGAGAGAGGAGAGAGAGGTGTGAGGTCTGTCTAGGTTTCTGTGAACAGAGAGGAGGCACCAAGAAAGACCTGGTAGAATCAAAGCTGGTATGAGCAGGGTGCCCTGTGCCAGGCTGCTGGGTGTTGGCTGGGGCTTGTCCACTGTCTATCATCATCTGGCCCCCTTGGTGGGCACACTGCAGGAAAGAGATATCCCCTGGGCTTCCAAGGGGGGCTGTATTGTGCACTGGAATCTATATCTGCAGTATGAATATTTCAGAAAGGCAGTGTCTTTTTAATCTAAGCGGAACAGGGCCTGAGGGGGAAGGGCACGCATCCTCAGGAGTGGAATAATGTGCTCACGACACCATGTTCCCCATGTACAATGGGATGGGAGGTAAGCACAGGAGACAGCTCTGGTTATAGAATTCTTTTCCCCTCAGCTCATGCTGAATGAAAGCCTGGACTTGTTGCCAGTGGCCTTTGACAGCAGCACCGGGTGAGGCAGTTGTGCCAACCCTGATGAATGGGAACACATTGGGGGGTCTAGCAGGGCCTGCTGCCCACTCAGGCCAGATGCTACCCTGTGCTTCCGAAAGTGATTGTACTTGGAACAACAGCTCTGTGGCCAGCGACTTTCTCTCTCACTTTACAGGGGAAGAAGCTAACTGGCCCAAAGAAGTGAACCGAATAACTTCAAAGCACTTAGCACAATATTTATCATACCATCCCAACAATAGTAACTACGGTTTGCTCTGTGCCAGACATTGTTCTAGATGCTTTTATAGGTACAACACATTTACTTTTGCTCACCACCTATAACATGAGCTTTATTATTAGCCCCATTTTACAGAGGAAACTGAGGCACAGAGCGGTTAAGGAACTTGCCCAAGGTCACACAGCCAGTAAGTGACAGAGCCAGACTTTGCACTCAGGTAGTCTGACTCCAAACTTTGAGTGTGTAATCATTTACAATACCACTTCACATACAGCAAGCCCTCAGCTGCTGTTAGTAGTTGTTACCGTTACTGCCCCCACAGGCATACAGGTTGTGAGGATAGACCTGGGATTGAGCACACAGTGTTTGACCCTAAAATATCTGTACTGAACTTCCATATTAGGCTGAGTGAGGGATTTGCAGATTTTTTAAGCTAACTAAGGGTTAACTAGAAAGCCTAATTGCCTTCAGCCCTGTGACAGACCCTGCCTGAGATCACTAGTATCTGTGTTCTCATCTTCCTAGGCTCGAAGTCTCACTACATGTACCTGTGTCTATTGCAGTGAAGTGTGGCCACATCAGTGAATTGTAGCCAACAGAATATGAGTGGAAGGGATGTGTACCCCTTTCAGGCTTGCCCTCAGCCCAAGTCTTCCCACCCATGATCCTAGAGGAGTTAGAGAACCACCCATGATCCTAGAGGAGTTAGAGAAGGGTTATGGATGGAGGGAGCCTGAATGACTTCACAGAACACTGGCCGTTCCCCTCACCACCTCCCCTCCCCGGCTCGCGTACTGGACTATGATGCAAGCAAGAGACTGTCTTTGCTGGGTTAAGTCACTGAGATGTTAATATTAATATAATAGTCAGCTCGCTCCACCCCTAGTAATATAGCGCCTTTTAAAAAAAGCCTTGCGAAGTACCTTAGTGGGCTTCTCTACCACAGTAAAGAGAGGCAGAGAGACTGAAGTCTGGAAACAGCACCGACATGAGAGTGGGACACCACTGAGTTCTGACCCCAGCTTACCACTTAGCAGCCTCGGGCCCCAGCCTCACAGAATCTGGAAGCCTCTTCTGTGAAATCAAGGCAGTCCCGCCCCTGCTGGGTTGTTTGGAAGAGTCAGAAGTAACGCTAAAGCCCCCTAGCACACTGCCTGCTGCATATGTGTTCAATAAATGTTAAAAGGTTTATCTTTTTAATGAGAGAGCAGATGTCCAACACGTGTCAAACCTAAAATGTTTGTGTGGCTGTTAACCCAGCAATTCCACTTCCAGGAATTTATTCTAAGAAAAATCATCGTGGATGAAGAAAGATGTAGCTACTAAAATGTTTATCCTAGTGTTGCATTTAGGTGGAACATTGGAAACAAGCTAAATTTTCAGCAGTAGGAAATTGGTTAAATAAACTGTGGTGCATTATTCAATTGAGAGCCATCCAGCCATTACACATTATGTTAGAGAAAGCCATGCAGTCACAGGAAACAATATCCAGGATAAAAAAGTGGAAAGAGCAGATTACACAACAATATGTATTCCATGAGCCCACTTTAAAAAATAGAAATAAAAGCATACATATACACAAGAAGAAGACTGAAAGGATGCACCCTAAGATATTAAAATGTTTATCTGTGGAGAGTGGGGTTTGTGGTTTTTTTTCTCTCTCTCTTGTGCTTCTCTGTACTTTCTAGATTTTCTATAGTAAAGAGGCATAACTTTGGTAAGAGAAAAAATATGTGTGAAATTTTTTTTTTTGTTTTTGGCCTTGTCTGCATTAAGCTGTGACATTGAACATCTCTTATCACCTTGTATGAATATTGACTTGGACAGGGTGAAAGACAAAGACAAATGTGAATTGACACAGGGTATCTGTGGAAATATCTAGTGCGGGGTTGTCTTGCTGTCATTTGCGGTTTAGCTGGATGCTGGTTGTGGATGGTTAATATTATGGGTATTGTTTGCATGGACGTGTGTGTTCCTGGACCTCTGCAAGCCTTCCTTCCCCTGAAAAAGGGCTCCTGCTCATGCAAATCCTGTCCCCGATGGGACCATTTGTCCTGTGATGCTGTCCAGGTGCTCAGTGAATATGAGCTCTTCTGGACAGACAGAGGGCCATAGGGTGAGAACTGATGAACTCCTAGCCTTAGTATAAGGCCCCTGGCATGTAAGCTCTTAGAGTGGTGCACCCACTGTGGGCTTTTTTGCCCCCTGAGTCGGAGACGTAATGGATGTGCTCTTGCAGAATAAGTGAACCATGCAGACTGGAAGGAAATATTCACAAGGCAGACATCTGACAAAGGACTTCAATCCAGAAAACATAAAGATTTCCTTTAAATAGACAATAAAAAAAACCCGACTCAACAACAACAAAAAATGTCTAAAAGCCTTGAACAAGCACTTTACAAACAAACATATAAGAATGGCTAATAAACACATAAAAAGGAGTTCCATATGGTTAGGATTCAGGAAAATGCAATTTAAAGCTACAGTGAGATACACTTCACACCCATTAGAATGGCTAAAAGAAAAGAATAAAAAAATGTCTGATAATTCCCAGTCAGCAAGGATATGGCACCACTAGTATCTCAGTTCATGGCTATTACAGAATTAGTTTAAATTCCTGCTCAGGTTAAATTCTGTTTGAAATAAGTTTACTTATGGGGTAAATGGTTTCTGGGTAAATATGTTTAGTCCTTCATGCGCTCATCCAACAATGATGTTATTTCTGTTTTATGGTGGCTAAAACGAAGTTCCTGCCTTTAAGGAGCATGTGGATAGTTTGCAAACCAAAGCTTCGCTAACTCAGCCACAACGAGAAGAGCTCTTGGTTTGAAGGTGGGGGGTTGGATTGAACTACGGCTCTGTGATGTCTTATCTACGTGATCTTGGGCAAGTCATGTTAATTTTCTGAGCCTCTGTTTTCTCCTGGGTAGGGCGGATGTAATAATACCTCTCACATGCTTGATTTTTATGGGTCATGTTTTTAAAAAACCCTGGTATGTTACAGGTACCCAACACAGGCCTTTGGACTCTGAATCTCAGGGGAGACATAGGATGTGCTTGAACAGACTGGCAGAGACAACACCAGACAGTGGGGACCCTGTATTATCAAGTTCAAGGTTGAGATGGCACAGCCTTTAGAATCACTTCCATTCAAGGATTTTTCCATTTTCAGTGAGCCGTTGTGTAACGTTAGGAAGTGTGTTCATAACTTTGACCTTGGTCTGCTAAAGAGAAAATGTGACTTGACAAAAGTGAGTTAGTTTTATAGTTTGGGGCTTGTTGGAGGTATCATCTCCATGATTCAAAAGGGCAGCAGGTGAAGGGTAAAAAAAATGAGCAATGACAGGGGCATGATGTTCAAAAATAATTTCCTGGAAAAGAATCAGGTATGGGAAAGACTGAGAATAAAAATAGAGGAAGACAAATAGAGAAAAGAAAGTGGTGGAAGCCTCCTACCCAGTGGGAGGACAGTGGACCTGTCTTTGGGTGAAGCATAAGCAAAGGTATGTTCAGGGTGGCGGAAGTGGGTCCCTAAGGCCACGCAGGTGATGGCTGCCTGATCCAGGACAAGAACCTCACCCTTCAGCCTCCATTTGTGTCCTCCATTGCACAATTTTTCCATGATACCACTTTCTCAGGCTCTTATTTACTGAGCCCTTGTGCACACACATTGGCAATCTATTTATGGGGAGAAAGTCAATCAGTTCATTTAAAATCCTTATCATGATTGATGTGTTTTAACCAGTTGTGATTCAGGCCAGCCAGGTGCTCTGGGACACGGCCGCTGAAGCAGAAGAGCAATAAGGGAGGTGCTGCCTAAGATCCAGACTATCTGATTGCTTTTCCTGAGCGGAGATTCAGGGGTGAATAAGAGCACCTGACTGCATAAAGAAAGGGAGGTGGTCCAGGTAGCGAGGCATTTCAAGGAGGAGGAGCTGCAAGCAGCAAGGCCTGGGAACCCAGCCTGGTGAGATGTTAAAGAAACTGCCTGTGACTGAGGCTGGAGTGTGGACTGGGAGGTGGGATGTGGTGGTGAGAAGCTGCTGAGTCTCTTAAATCTTGTCCTCCAGGGGACATTTTCTTTCTGTACCCAGTTTTGCCAACTCAGTGAAACAGGAAAGAATTTTCTTCCCCTAATGAAGTGACAGGAAAGGTTGGGGTAGCTGGGGGTGTTGAGTGAGGGTTTGAGGTTGCAGGAAGCACTGGGGGTCAGGCAGGTCAGAGGCAGGGTGGGTGTTAGGGGACTTGACCCAGAGGGTCCCCAAGCCTGACTAGCGAACAGGAGCCTTTCAAATGACGGTGATGGTGGTTGAAAATGGTTCAGAAGTTATTTATTTCTTCAAATCTTGCTCTAATGCGAGTTAAATAGAGTTCTTTAATACTCAAGTCTAATTTAAGAGTTCTGACCTTAGACAAATGCTCAGTGGAGAGGAAAACCTGCTAATGGTGGGCTCCCTCTGGTGACCCCCAGGCATTAGTTAGTGCCCGCTGCTTCTCACACCTCTCGCTCCCAGGCATGCGCCCAGTGGCAGAATCCCTGAACAGGGAACTGCATTCTAACAGGGTCCGCAGGTGGATCGAATGCGCATGGCAGGCCTGCAAAACATAAATGAATGACAATGACAGAAGGCATGGCCAGCCTCCTAGGAGGTGAAACGTCGAACATTGCAAGGCAGAAACTTTAGACTTTGGAAGGGAAGGAGAAGGGGTTACAGGATGTTGGAGACAATGTGTAAATCTTCGTGTGTTTTAGAATACTCCATAAAGCCACAGATTATGAGTTGCATGTTGGAGTTTCTCAGGATAATGGGACATGTGTGACTCTCCTTTCTAGCACATCGCTCATCTCTGACAGACCTTGCAAGAGGTTGACTTTCTCCAGCTGTTCCCAATCTGAGGGGAGAAAAATAATAATACAACCAGCTTTATATCACATGTCCTCAGTCTGGTGTCCTTGAGGTCAGGCCTCAAAGGAGACATTGAAAGTTGGCTGATTGTCTTTCCCATTCTAGAGATTTTAATTGCTAGGTATTAAAAACACCCATGTAATATATATTCCATCCGAGAATCTGTTTTTATAAACTTCCTGTAACGTAACCTGCACAGAAAGATTGAGCTACAGAGGAGTGGGGACTTCGCAGCTGGGAGGGAGTGTGAGTGGGGGTGGTAGGTACTGGTGTTCGGGGAACAGCTGTTTTCCCAGTGACTTATTATGGAATAAACGGTAGTGTGGCCCAGTGGGCAAAATCTTATGATTCGGTCATTGGTGTCACCCCTAAACTTCACACTAACCATAGTTGGCTGACCAACTACTACTTGCCACAGGCTCTATAATCCCTACTGCCATCCTATGAGGCAGGCGGCATTCTTGTCATTTACAGGTGAGGAAGCTGAGGGTCAGAAATGTTAAATACCTCACCTAGGACCACAGCCCTAGCCATGAAGCTGGATTGCGTATCCAGGTCCTTTTACTCCCAGAGCTATGGCATCTCTCCTCTGCCCTCAGGTGTCTGCTATGAACCAGACTCAGTTTTTGGCCTCACATTCTGGTTTGCTGCCATAGGACCCACCAGCCTTCTTCATCAATTGACAGAAGCAAATCTCATAAACGTGTTCACTCATAGTCAAGTAGAAGATGAGCTGTGACCTGGCCTGCTGTCTGGTAGCAGTCAATCCACCAGTGGCCAATTCTGCCAACGTTGGATGAGCAGCTACTATGTGCAAGGCAGGGCTCTCTAGGCCCCGGAGAGATGACAGTTATTAAGACAGGACCTTTAGTCTTCTGGAGCTGGGGAAACGAACACATTCACCGCTCACCTGCTCATGTTAAGTTGCATAATGATATTGCTACGCTAAGTGGATCCTTTTTTCTCTCGAGTCCCAGGTTCCTCATCTGGACCGTGAAGATCAAGGATAGCCATCTCACAGAGCTAATGCCACAATGTACGTGAATAGGCCAGTGCAATGCCTATTCACTGCACATAGTAGTTGTGTTAAAAATGTTGACACAATTATGAGTCTTCGGCACTTTACTGTTTTCAAAGCCTGCTCTTTCCAAACATCTTTTCTGTGTTTTTGTAGCATAAGCAGGTTGACCTAAAGCCTCCTGAACTTCCCCACTGCCCCCTGCCCAGCCCACAGACTTAATCTCCGAGCAGTGAGGGATGTCCCTACATCACCTCACAATGTGACCTGCTCGCACCAGGAAGACTGTGGCCTAGAGTCAGAGATAGGACTCCTGTCATCTCTTCAATGGCCCAGGCTGCTCCGTAACCCTGGTCCCATGTGATATTTTTATCCTTTGGCTTGAGTTTCGTAATCTGCACATTTGTGTAAGCCTTCCAGGAAGCAATTCCAGGCTCATAAATTCCTGGGGCAGTTTACATATGGAGCCCAATTAAATGATAACCTCCTGGGACTCAGAGCCCATTCCAGGGTCCTCCCTGCAGTCACCCCCTTCTTCTGGACCTGGCTGAGTAGGTGCAGGTGGCTCAAGGCTGTGACGATTCTGTTTTGGCCCTCTTGACTCTTTCCCTGCACCCCTCTCTCTGATCTTTCAGGGTGGATGGTTGGTCCCGGACCCAGAGTTTTCTATCTCTCAGGTCTCCCCAGGCAAGAGCTCAGCATCCCCCTGGCTCAGCTGTTGGTCCTGAGTAGATTACTCCCCTATCTGCTCCAAATGTCTAATCCTGCTTCCTGCCTGCAAAGTAACAATCCCTGTGAATTCTGTCCTTCTGCAAATGTTCACTGAGCTCCTACTGTGTGCTAGCCTTGGGGATTCAGGGTGAACAAGAGAGATAAAGCCCTGACAGAAGCAATAAACGAGTAAAACAAAGAAATCATGTAATGTCAGTTAAGGGAGGAATGAAACATCAAACCAAATGGTCTGGGAGTAGAGAGAATGGGTTGATGGATTGTCTCGTAACTGAGAACGAATGAGCAACACTCCTGCTTGACCTGCAGTGAGGAAAATAAGGTAGGGCAAGGGGTTGGTAGAAAGCGCTGGGAAGTGGTGAGGGGAGGCTTCTCCAGAGACAGGACTTCAGAGCAGACCCCAAGTGCTGAGGATGGGCTGGAAGATCTGGGGAGGAGAAAGCGAAATGTCCAAGAGGTCCTGAGGTGGGAGTGAGCATGGTGAATTTTAGGAATGGCCACTATTTATTGTGCGGTTAACTGCATGCGTAGTCCCTATATGCAGTATCTTCATCGATTCTGTGAGCAGAGTGTAACATTGTCCCTTCCAATGGCGCAAGAAGTAGGAGCTACTCTGGTCTCCTCCCTGCTTTAAGGTTGAAGAAGCTGAAAGGTGGAGAAGCTAAGTACTTAATTGGTCCACAGCCATCCCAGATCAAGTAAGTGCTGGGTCTGGCATTTGTACCCCATGGCTTTTGTTTTCCCGTGTTCACTGTACCCTCTGCCTCCTTTCTGCCCTACTCTTGTTCTGATTACACCTCACCTCTTGCCTTTACTGCAACTCACTTCCAAGGAGGCACCCCCCACCCATAAGTCCCTTCCAAGCCTCTTCTGTCTTGTCTGCCTGCCTTGTGCTCAGTACCTAGTCAGTTTCTTCTCAGTATTTCACCTGTCCCTTTATAGCTTCCGGTTTCACCTGTTCCCAAAGCCTTCAGCCTGGTTCCTACAGGCTCTGTCCACATACCTTTGGTCGGAGAATTGTCCTCCTAGATCACTTCCTCACCATCCTCAAGTCAAAACTTCAGTGAGCTTTGATGCTCTACATTTCAAGGGAGATCAGGTATTTCAAACCTTATTAATGACATTAGGAATGACCCCTTGAACTTGAGGAGGACACAGGAATGAACAAGACATTCACTGTTAATATGTGTCCTGAAGAGAGTCCTGTGCCTTTAAGTAGCAGAAAGAGTAGGGGATGATTTTGAATTTGGGTGTTGCTCTTGGGATGTAGTTAAGAAAATAATAGGGATTAAAAAAATAGTTTATTTATTATTTTTAGAGAGAGGAAAAGGGAGAGAGGCAGAGAGGGAGAGAGATATCAATGTATGGTTGCCTTTCACCTGCCTCCAACTAAGGACCTGGCTGGAGACTTGGCTTGCAACCTGATATGTGCCCTGGCTGGGAATCGAACCTGCAACTTTTGGGTTCCCAGGCTGGCGCCTTATCCACTGTGCTACCAGCCAGGGCAATAATAAGGATTTTAACACCTATCAGTATTGGTGAGAAATGTGGATTTACACTGTGCATTGTAACAAACACTGGAATTCAATCCCAACTAACTGTAACTTTTCTTCTTTATTCTACGTGGCTACAATATTGAACGACCAATACCTAGTGCTGTGCACATGGAAGAAGCTAATAAAATGTTAATTTTCTCCCCCTGCCCCCATTTCCAGCAGCTCAACCACAACAGATTACCCACTCTTCATTCACTGTGAATAGGGTGGCTTAAAGCTGGAACCATGTGAAAGTTCCCTCCCTCACTCACATATCTGGTAGTTGATGCTGGCTGTACTGCATGTGCTCTCCTTCTGCGACCTGGGCTTCTCACCACCTGGTAGCTGGATCCAGGGAGGATCATCCTGGTTGGGAGAGGTTAAGGAGGCGGGGACCTGGTAGAAGATGTATTGCCTTTAATGGCCTAGCCTCAAACTTTGCTCTGCACCCCTTCTGCAATAGCCTATTCATTAGGATCAAGTCTGGAAGGCTGGCTTATGTGAAAGGGAAGGATAGTTGATGGGAAGAGTAGAAAATAATTTGCGGCCCTGTTTAAAACCATCATCTGGTTAGTTCCTACCTCATCCGGGCGGCAGTGGGGAGTGAATGTGAGCTAGCGGTAAAGCCAGGCATGGCGCCTGGCACACATGTGTATTTCAGACATACAAAGTATGCCATATTTCTGGTTCGAGGACATGGGGGCTCTGAGAGGTCGCACGGCTTGCTCAGATTCCCACTGAGTGCCAGAGCAGGGATTTGAACTGTTGCTTGCGAGACTCTGCATGGCTCTTCCGCAGCTAGTGCGTGGTCCTGGCGTTGCTCAGCCCCTTTGCACGCGGCCCTGCGGTGACAGGGGCTCCACCGGTACTTACAGGAAAGCATTTGTAGCCTGCAGCCCTCCTTCCCTTGCTCCTGGAATGCCCACCCCTCCTTTTGAAAAGGGCCTTGAGGACTGATTAGGTGGGGACTATACTAGTTTGCTTTGCTCTGTGCACCCTGCTGTGGGCATGGCAAAGGAAAACCATCAATTTCTTTTTTCTCATGTGGTCACCCAGAAAGCCTTGGATGAAGGTTCCAGAAGCCATTTTGTCTTGCACCTAGGGAAGTACCTAAACTCAGTGGGCTGGCTTCTGGCCAGTGTGGCTCAGCTATTTGGAGCATCATTCTATAATTAAAAGGTTGCAGGTTCGATTCCTCGTCAGGGTGCCTGCCTAGGTTGTGGGTTCAGTCCCCAGTCCAGGTGCATACAATCTGCATACGATCCCCACTCTGACAACCAATCAATGCTTCTGTCTTGCATTGATGTTTCTTTCTTTCCCTTCCTTTCTCTCTAAGAGCGGAATGAGCCCTGGCTGGTGGCACAGTGGATAAGGCCAGCCTTCGAACCCAAAGGTTGCTGGTTCAATTCCCAGCCAGGGCACATAATTAGGTTGCAAGCCAGGTCTCCAGCCAGGTCCGTAGCTGGAGGCAGGTGAAAGGTAATCATACATTGATGTCTCTCTCCTTCTCTGCCTCTCTCCTTTCCCCTCTCTTTAAAAAAATAATAAATAAAATATTGAAAAAAATAAAAGGAATGAAAAAATGTCCTCAGGTGAGGAATAGAGAAATAAATAAATAAATAAATAAATAAATAAATCTGCTGGCTTGTCTTGGAAGCTTCTGTTCTCCACTTCAGCAGTTCACTAAATTGGGCTGATCTATAGCTTTAAGACGCTTCCACCCTGTTCCACTCGCTGCCCTCTGTTGATTTAGGGGGGAAGGTGGAGATCCCTTTGTCTGTGTACAGGGCTTATTAAATGTAAGCTGTATCTGTAGCCTGAAATTTAATGTGTGTCAATAAAGTACAATTTCTTCAAAACAAAACAAAACAAAAACTCCTGACAAAATGTGTTTTAATTTTGCAGTGGAAATCATATCAGCTGTCAAATTAAAATTTATTCCTCCTTGAAATGGAAAGTACCATTTGCAGACAAAAACCCCAGAAAGAAGTTAATCTAATTAAACCCCTCCCTCCAGGCTTTTAAACAGGGAATTGTCTTCCTTTTCCCCTCCCTTATGTGCCTGGTTTATTTGTTTTTCCAGTTGCCTTTTGTTGGCTTTAAATGTGAAATGTATTGAATTAAGAGACATTTTGCTCCACAGCATTGCTTCTGTTGTAAAAAGAATTTATAACGTAAGGTGTTTATTTTTTAAGTCAAATCTCACTCAGGAATGTGCGAAAGAAACTGATGTGGACTGTTGTATCCAGAGCTTGCTCCCATTTGGAGTGTGAACCCTAAGCATTTTCAGAGAAGACCCACATTGTGGGGGTGAGAGTTAAGGTTTGAGGGATTGGAGGAGTGAGGTGGAAGATCAGAGGACACATCCTAGGTCTCTTCTGGAAGCTAAGCTCCCAACTATCCTGCACGGTTCCCTCCCCTTAACCACATCACAGCTCTGAGTCCTCTGAGCACCTGGGTGCTTTGTCCAGTGGCACCTCATGCTTTACTATTTGGAGATAACATTGGGTCCTAGGAAAGAGGGTGTTTTCCATGTTCTTTCTATTTTCCTTTAAGGTATAGACATTCCTCTTATAATAGAAAAGAAACCCTTTGATTTAAAAACAAAACCACAATCCCCAAAGAGTTACCGTGTGGAGTGACAGTTGTCAAGGGTGTTGGACGCTCGTTCATTCATTCCTTTGTCCAGTATTTTCAGAGCCACCGGCCTGTTCAGGCTCTGTACTGGGCTCTGGGGATATAATGATAAATATAAGTTGCCACAGCTTCTGTCCCCACGTTGTTTAAAGTCTGTGGGAGTGACAACAGTAATCATAGGGTTTCACAGAAATAAGCCATCCAGATAAGGGATGTGGTGTCATTGGAGGGTAGGAAGGGAGAGTCATATCATGGGGGGAGGTAAGATAAGGCTTCCCCCAGCTGAAATCTTCAGATGGAGTAGGAGTTAGTGAGTTAAAGGGGAGGGAAGAGTGGGCCAGGCTGAGGGAGCAGCATGGCCCAAAGCCCAGCAGCATCAAACGAAAGCGGAGGCACGAGGGCTGGGAAAAGGCTCAGTATGACTGGAAGTGAGTGGTGCAGCTCTGACAGAGGAGAAGCGGCAGGGAAGCCCCACGCAGGGCTTCAGGCCCTGTGCAGGAAGATTGTCTTCATTTGAGAGCAGTAGGGAGGGGTTTGGCGTGACCTGCCCGTGGGGTGGCCAGTGCATAACCCTGGGAAGGCAAAAATGCGAAAAGCTGCCAAGCCCCTCTCGCCAGAGGCAGGCTTTTCTCGGGCTGTGAGATGGGAAAATAAGCCAGTTCCGATGACCTTCAGGACACAGGAAGCTGCTATGTCTTTGGGTTCACACAATGTGTAGAAATTCTGGGGCGCCGCCCTTTGGGATCAGCGAGGAAAAGTGCAGCGTTCCTGGGCACCCATTTGTGAGTGTGTGCCCCTGTGCATGTCTGTGTGCACATGAGTCCCTGTCTGCACCTGTGAGTGCACTCCTGCTCCCCTGAACGCAGACATTCCAAGGAAGAGAGAGAAGTGCCCCCCACCTGGTGCCACCGGCCCAACCCTGCTACCTTGGACAGCGCCTGCCCTGCTGTGTGTGATTTACCCCTTGAGTGCGGTCATCCAGCCTTCTCTGTGCCAGGTGCCTGGGAAGGAGAGAGGATTCTTGCTCCTGATGCGTGCACTCCAGGTAGAGTTTGGTCTGTGGAGAACACACAGACAGGGTTCAGGCCAACGCTGTGCAGGGGCTGCCACTTCCACCTCCTCTTTGTCCAGAGGCAGGTGTGCTGCCTGTGCCCAGCGCCCGTGTATTGTATTTGCAGGAGTTCGTAAGGGACTGTGACTCCCAGGGCAGGGAACTGAGCCCCCAAATGAGTCCTGCTGATGGGTGACCCTGTGCTGGGACAGCAGGGGACACTCAAGGAGGAGAAGGGTGGAGCCCGCTGCCAATTTCTAGTTGTCTTGCAGAGGAAAAGCCAGCGCAGTGATTGCTCTTGACTTTGTCTCTCTTCCCGCCTCTCTCTCTTTTGGTTCCCATTTCTGTTTCTGCCTGTCCTCTGCCCCTTCACCCCTGAGTGCTCCTGTGACAGAACTGAGTCTCATTTCCTCACTGTCCCAGCTCCGGCAGACAGATCCCAGCCATGCATTCCCCACAAAGTTGTAATTTAGGAAAGTCTTGAGTTGGCCTCAGGCAGGAGTTGAATGTCCTCCTCAGCATGATGGGTAAAAACGTGCACCTCCTGGAGTTTTGTGAGGGTTAGCTTGGATAATATGTATAATGTGCCCAGAGCCCTGCCTGGCGTGTCCCTCATATATCTCTAATAAGTGATAATATTGTAGTTATTATGAATAACCAATCTTAGCAGCTTCGAGGGTTGCAGGGGAGAGAGGGTGTCTTCCAATCAGTAGGACACCTTGTGTTAAAGACCTACTGCTACCACTGGCTAACAGTTGAACATGTTATATGTGCTGGGGACTCACCAGAGCAGTTGCTATTATGACTCAAGATCACACAGCAGGGAAGAGTGGAGGAAGTAGTTAAACCAAGTGGCCCAGCCAGTGGGGCAGGACCCAGCCCCAGTGGTGCCTGTATTAGGTTGGAGTGGAGTGTAATGCACAACTATGAGGGTGTCTACACACTAAATTTTCTGATAAGAGATAGAATGTTATTCAGAATACTCTACCGCTGTCATGCTGCTGATGTTCAGACCTTAGCAATGGCCACATTGCGAGGTCTACAAAGTCTGTAGGGGGTCTCAAGAAGGGAACTTGTGCTTCTTTCTTCCACAAGATCTAACCTGGTGGCTGTAGCGGGTGGGAGGGTGGTCTCCACTTTGTGCCAATTTGTGCACTCTGCTGCCTGCCACACGTTGTTTCTCAGGTGCTCATTGAGAGGAATTTGGTTAATATCAGGTTAAGGTGTATCCCAGGGGCCTACATTTTATGTGGAATGGGAACCAAGCTCTGTGTAGCAATGAATGAATGCTTTGTGATGCGAAATGTACTTAAACTCTAGCAGAGCTCTTCATTTAAGTTGAATCTTTACCTTCCAAAAGAATTCAAATCATCCTTCATTCATGGATGGACTGTTACCTTTGGACTTAGGGACACTGGGTTGTCTTCAAATGGGCTCACATGTTGTCACTGGATGGTGCTTTCTTATTTCATGGAAAATGTGGAGGGGTTGGGGAGTAATGAATGTGTTTCCCCTGCAGGTCTCTGTGACTCGGGCCCCTGGTAAAGTTTGTGAGGGGGCAGGTGATCCTGACGATGTCCTTCAGATGTTGCTGATAGAACCATAGTGAGAGGAGATGTGGAAGGTAAAAGAGACTGTTCTTAGATACTTGAGGAAGCAGGGGTGTTTGCAGTTGTCAGAAGGATTAAACTAGTGCTTTGGGTGGATAATTGAAGGACAAACTCTTACCACCAGAGCTACGGAAAAGGGGACAGGATTCTTCCAGAAGTATTGAGCTCTCCTGGCCCTGGAGGTCCACATGTCAAAACCAAGGGGGAACTTGGTAGGACTGTTATAGAGAGGACTGGATCCTCTGAGAGGTGTGTGTGTGTTGGGGGTACTGCCCTCATATTTGCCGCCTCAAGGGGGACTTTAAACCCCTGACCTCTCACGTGTGGAATAGGTTGCCTCTGCTGTGTGTGTTTGTGGGTGGGTGGGAGAGGGGAGCTCATCATGTCCACATTTAAGTATTATTTTTGCATGTATATTTGTTTAGGACTTGTTACAATAAACAAGTATTGATTTTATAATTAAAAAGTAGATGAAAAATGCACCTCAAATTTAAATTGCCTCTGAATTATATGTCCCTGAGCAAAGATCAGTGGACTACACATCAAAAGACCTGACCTAGAAACTAGCCTCAGCATAGCTGCTCTCTTTCCATATCACTGGGCAAGGAATGTTATCACTCTTGGCCTCAATTTGCCCATCTGTAAAATGGGAGACTGGACTATTTATGCTGAGCTTGGGCCTGTACAGCTCTGATCCTCAGGTGGGGCTGCACTGGGGACTAGGGCAGAGAGAAAAGGAGAAAGGGCCTTTATCAGTGCTTGTATGTAATGTGGATAGGGCTCGTGACACCATGTGTCCTTGGGGAGTACCCACTTTGTCAATAGTGCTCTGTTCCTGACTCTTCTTGGCACGCCCATCTAGGAGAGGTGTAGGAGGTATAAGAAGTGTAAGAAACCACATCATTGGTGTCCCAGAAGCCCTGTGATGCCCAGATGGCTGGCTTTTGAAGAAGCCAGGCTGGGAAATGACACTATTGGCTTCCCCTTCTGTCAGCCTGTCTCTGCTCCTTTAACCACAGCTGGCGTTTCCGTGCACTATCCTTCCACCATGGTGAACCTGCAATACCAGCCTTACAAATGCTCCAGCTTGTCATTCCTCTGAGTCCCCTCTGTGCTCCACTCACCACTCTGCTTTCCTGCCCATGAACTCCCAAGCCCTGCTTCCTGGTCTCTAACCTTCCAGAGGTCCTTCCCTTGCTTACTAAAACCCAGCTTCCCCTTTGAGTCCCAGCTCTGCCCAGCCCTGCGTGCTGGCTAGACAGCACAGTTTGGGATTAAGAGGTGCCCTGCCAGGTTCAGCCACAAGGAAACTCCCTCCTGTGCAGCAGCCTGCCTTGGTCCCCTCCCCCACCCAGGGGAGAAGGATTGGGACCCTTTCCTTCCCCCACACACATACTCACAGTTGGTGGGTGAGCTGCGCTTTCTGACACAGCCTCAGCCCCTGGCGACATCTTTCTGAACCCTGGGTCACTGTCGCTTCAGTCCCAGCTGGAGGCTGGCTTCAGAGCACATTGATTTTTCCCAGGGCTTTAATAACCCTGAGCTTTAGTTTGCCTATTGGCTCTTTTGCAATCTATCAGCCCCACAAAAATGGTCACTTTCAGTTAAAAGATCTTATTACTGCAAAAAGAGATGTTGAATCACACTTTCAAGGTCACTGGTGAAATGTGATCTTTGAGTCTCTTTGGCCCTGATCCAGCACATGGGGAAGTGGATATTAAGAAGATGAATTAGAAGTCAAAACACAGCTTTGTTTTCCCCTGTGTCTTAGGCTGAGTGTGATGAATTTTGCAAGGGAAAAAAAAAAAAATCGTAACTCCCTCTTTCTGCTCCACACTTCCTGCTACCCTCAGAAGTCAGATCCCAACCTAGAGAGACAGCCAATGGCACTTTATTTCAGCCCTGACCTGACCAGAATGGTAATTTCTGTGAGTGGTGACACAGGTGAGCCCAGGTATTTTTCAATTCTGTGCAGATCAACAATTCTCGGCTGATAGGCTCGCTCTATGCCAGGCACAGTGAGTGCAAATGGGGACACAGGAGAATGTGACAATGCTCCTGCCCTTGGAGTCTACCAGCCTCTGGGTTGGGGGAGGGTGGACAAATGTGGCCAGCGTGCTGCTGGAATAAGATGACAGACCCCATCCTAAGTATTCTGTGTACAATTTCTCATTGATCCTTAGCTGTAGGCACTATGATCAACTCCATGGATGGTGAGGAAACTGAGGCTTAGACAGGTTACATGCCCAAGGCCAGCAGTAGAGCTGAGCCTGGAGCCAGGACTGACTCTAAAGTTGTAAAGCTCTTTACCCATATACCATGGTACTGCCCCTCTCAGCACCCAGAGAAGCCAGAGGCCCCATGGTCAGGATAGAGAGAAACCATCTTTAGTTTGTGCAGCTAATCCCCCTTGAATGCCAAGGGAGAAGAATGAGTGCTTGGGGCCTTGTAGGTGACCACAGGACATTGGTTTTTAGGCTGAGAGAAATTTTAAAAACTCAGTAGAAGGTTTTAAGCAGAAGAAAGACTGCATCCAGATGACACATTTAAAGGATTCTGTTGGGCAGGTTGGTGGAAGGAGTGAGGGCAGAGGAAAGCAGTTAGAAGGTCATAACACTGATCCTCACAGGTGATGAGGGTGACTGAAATTGTGGCTTAGCCTTGGAGATGGGGAGAAGTGGTTCAGTTCCAGATGTATTTTGAATATACAATGAACAATATTTGCTGACAGATTAATTCTGGATTATGAAAGAAAGAAAGGAGTTAAGCAAGGCTCTCAAGTGTTTGGCTTGAGCCCGTGGAAAAATGTAATTGCTACTTAATGATTCTGGGAAGGCAGCAGAAGCAGTAAGTGTGGGAAGGAGAAAACGTGGAGGGTGTGTTTTGGGCATACTGAGGGTAAGGTGCCTATTAGACCTTCACATGGAGGCAGCGAGGAGGTGTTGAGTATGAGTGTGAGATTTAGAGAAGTTCAGCCCTGCTAGATACATGTGGAAAACGTCAGTGTATAAATGATATCTAAAACTATGACCCTGGGAATAAGTATAGATGGAAAAGAGATCTGATGTCCAAGCTCTGGGCACTCACCCCCAACATTAAGATGCCAGGAAAATGAGGAGCCCTGGTGAAAGATAAAGAAGGAATAGCCAGTGAGATAGAAAAAGAATCAAGTGTGTGATTGACTTTAGAGAAAGAAGGTTCCTTGCCATTCTCTGCTTCTTCCACCCCTTTCGGGCCTCTAATTTTGAGCGCCACCTGTGGAGGTGGTGGCATGCTAGGTTCTGTCCATGTCACATCAGATTCACATACGCAGAGTCCTGATTCCATCAAATATCCCAAGTGGGTTTCTGGTGCATTGTGTTGCCTTTTGTGAGTGAGAAGGAACCTGGACTACATTTCAGGGTCAAGCCACCTTAGACTAATTCATTCATGAATAGAAGGAAGGCCTGAGAGTTTTAAAAGTTTGAATTGCAAAGTGAGAGCATATAGACATCTTTCAGGTTTAAATCTGAATTGAGGCCTAACCTTGGCATAATGAGACAAGCCTATTGACATTTCTGGGGAGTAATTATGGACCCACCAGCTATTGGTTACTAGGAACTAAATTGCTGCAGCTTCCACAGAAAATATAAGAGGGGAGAGACCATTATTTTGCTTTAGATTAGGATGCAGCCTGGTGTCTTCAAAAGAACAAGAGACCTGATCTTGATTCAAATAATAGATCTGACCCTGGATAGTTGTCTGTCCAATTATAGGCCTGTTGCTTAGGAATTCTGGTGGTCAGTTTTATCATCTGTAAAATGGGTATAATTTCTCACCCATCTACAGAGGCATTGTAAGGATCTAATGTACTCACCAGCATACCTTATTCACTGTAGGTCTTAGTTAGGGTTGGTTGGTTTTATTTGCGTCCCTGTAGTGAGAAAGATAGAACTTAAGAAGGTTAAACAGTATGCAGAGTGGGGCAAAAGTACGTTTTTAGCTGTGAGTACGCAAGACAGAGTTTATTCTTATATTGCTACTTATTAATTATTGTATTGTTTTCCATACAAACAACTGTAAACCCACTTTTGCCTCACCTTGTATATTGTGGGCATATGTGTGCCTCAAATTCTCTGAGAATAGTCCTTTCTCACCAGGAACTTCATCATCTATTTGAGGCACAGGCTGCTTACATGAAACTGTGTTGAAGAGTCCTGTGGTGTGAGGGAAGAGGAAAGGCTTCTAGAGGATCTGTGAGCTTGGCTGAGCCCAGAAGGATGGTCAGAGTGTGGATGGGTGACCTGGAGAAAGGTGGCATCTCTAACGTTTATTTCTGACTTGTCCAGAGGTGAGAGCATCGAATGAGGTTGCCTCTAAGGGCAACTTTTGCTTGCTTCAAAGGTTCGATCTAGGTGATTAAGAAACAATACCATGACTTCCCACATGTTCCAGCTAGCATCTTTCTTCTATCTCCAGGAGTTACATTGGTCCCTTTTACTTGCCAGCTTGTGTGTCATTGAGGATAGTGCGCGGGAAGCAATACAAGATTTGAAGGCAGATAAATTAGTTCAAATCTCAGCATCAACCCTGGCTAACCATGGCATTGTAGAGAAGTCAGTAATCTGCCTAGGTCCCTATTCCCAAATATGTATAGAATGGGGATAAATGATTCCTAACTCACAGGCCATTGGAGGATAAGGCTGTCATTAAGTTGCATAGTGCCTTTGTGAGAGTTAAATTAGAAATAGGCACCCCTTTCTCAGGACACTTCCCTGTCATCTTCCAGCCTGTGATGCAAATGGTACCCCTAGGGTTGTGCAAGATTAACATTCTCCATCATATAAATGATAGCTGCTACTATTATAGTCATTATTATCACCTTGATAGAAAATAGCTCCAAACTGAACTTTCAGTGTACCAGTTGGATCAGCCTGATGCCTGATTAATCAGATTCATCACACCAGAGCGGTTCTCTTCCAAGCAGCAAATATATAATTGTGACAGCAGGCAGGGTTACATCCAGGAGCTGTGTCTTCTTAGTAGAGCTTTGTTAGCATCAGTGTCAAAAGCTGAAGGTTGTCAAAATGTTGGCCACCTTTAAATTATTGTGCTGCCCAAATAACTCCTACCACGGAGCAGACTGTCTCCAGCCATTGGAGATCAAAATAGAACTCTAATGGATTTAGGAAGCAATCAATGCTTCTGAAGACATTTGTGGGTTGTAGTCCATTAAATATTAATTCCTTCTGTTTGTCTTTAAGAATATATTTTATATGTTAATGCATTAATGAAAGATGCTTATAATGTTAAGTGACTTGAGACCTGAGTATTGAATGGCCAAATTTATATTTCTTTGGGATATCAATGTAAAATATAAAAAGACAACACCAAATTCTACAGACCATGCTGGCAGCTTGAGTCACAGCCACAGAATCAAACTGCACCATTGTGAAATGAAGTTGTTTTATTCGCATTGTGATGGGCAAATAAATAACTTATGTATGGCATTTCTCACCTAATAAAATGTTTCACTGTCAGATTTACTGGGCACGTTTATGAAATCACAACTGTGCAGCTCAGCTTTATTTGGTCTTAATGACATTAGGGCTGAGGAGGGTTGTGGCTGGATCTTCAGCGTACGGAATGGTGCAGTTGAAGGAGGAGTGATCACAAATCAAAGGAAGCAAGGGTAATCCAGGAGATGCAGGGAAAAGTGTTTAATTCAAATCAAAATTCACCTTCTAGACAGAGAGCATGATAGACTTTGGGGCTCTCCTGAGAGTGGGCATGGTATGCTCTATGCAAAAGCACGCAGGATATATTCTTGGTATATTTCATGGAACACTGCATGCTGAAAGCCATGATTTACTGAAAATTTAAACTATGGTGCAAAACTTAAGAAATATGATCATAGTCACATGCACACAGAATTCTTCACACGATTTCCAAGGGTCCTTCACCTGCTATGTTAAGATCGTTGGGCTCTGATCTAGACCAGCAGCCTTACTTTTCACTCCAGAGTGCTGGGACCCCAAGAGGCAGTGGCCCACCTAGTGTCACACAGCTCCTGCTGCCCCTCATTTATTTGACCTCTCTAGATGGTCAAATAAATGTTAAGTTGGCATGAAGGAGTGTAGACTTGGGAGCAAGACAATCTTGGCTCATATCTTCATTTGCTACTGATGGTTTGACTCAAGCAAGTTATTTAGCTTTTTGTGCCTAAAATTCCTCACGTATAAAATGAAGATAACAATAGTGCCCACTACATAGGCTTGTGGTGAATAATAAATGGACTGATATACTCGGAGCTGGGAGCTTGACACATAGTAAGCACTTTATAGTATTTCTATCTTTGTGTGTCTAGATCAAAGTTCGCAGCAATATGCTTTCCTAGCTCTTTGTAGGGTTCCATCTCAGTCTGTTCTATACCCTTCATTATGTGTATAATGCGATTTATATAACTTGGAAATTATCTTCGCTGTTTATTGGTTTGCATGTTTATTTTTGTTCCATAAGAATGCCAATAGGTCCTACTTCATCTTCCACACCTAGAATAGCTCCTGGCATGTGGTAAGCCAATAATACATGTTGAATAACTGAGTGAGTGAATGACTAGTCCTGTTGTTCATCCATGTAAACGCATGTGATTAAATAGTGTCTGCCTCTCTCCTAAGCAGAAGCTGCAAAAACATCACTCATGGAGGTTTCCATGCCTCCATTCTGTACCTGGTATATTGTAGGTTCTCAATAAGTAGTATATGTGAATTGAATCTATAAATGCTTATATGGAGACAGGAGGGAGTAAGAATAACAGAGGAAACTTAGAGAGGAGAGAAAAGTAGAGACAAAGGATGTCATTTAAGGTCCAACATTTATGCCACTCCTGTGTTTCATCTATTAGCACTAGTTGGTGGTGGATAACCACTCTGGCTCCAGCCATTCACAATTTTTCTAACCTTTTTGTATCTCTGTTTACTTATGTGAAATATGGGCTTATAGCAGCACCTACCTTATTGGTTATTAAAAGAGTGATGAGTTAATCTCTACAAAGTGCTTAGAATAATGACAGATAACTAGCTAGGAAATGCTCAATAGATACCAGTTCTTAGCATTTATTTGCGAATTTGGCAAATATTTATGAAGTATTATTCTCTGCCAGGCCCTTTCTGGATATGTATCTGTCTCTGTCTCTGTCTCTGTCTCCCTCCCTTCCTCCTTCTCTCTATCTTTATCTCTATATCTATCTATCTACCTATCTATCTATCTATCTATCTATCTATCTATCTATCTATCTAGATATACAGATATACACTGAAGATTCAGACACAACCCTCCTCAGTCTTAATGTCATTAAGGCCAAATAAAGCTGAGCTGCACAGTTGTGATTTCATAAACGTGCCCAGTAAAATATGACAGTGAAACATTTTATTAGGTGAGAAATGCCATACATAAGTTATTTATTTGCCCATCACAATGTGAATAAAACAACTTCATTTCACAATGGTGCACATAGATAGAGAGAGAGAGAGAGAAAGAGAGAGGGAGGGAGAGAGAGAGATAGAAATAGAGATAGAGATATAGAAATATAGATATATGTATACAAGGTCTGCCCCAAAAGTATTGAGCCAATGTCAATATACTTAAAACTTAAAACAGTTTGTGCAGCCAATACTTTCAGGACAGACTATATATCTTCATGCTATGGGGACATCAGCACCTCCTGGGGAAACAGGGGAGCATACCAACAATTCTACTCTGCTGCAACAGAAGGAGGTGGCATGGGGTATAGAGTCGGTACTCTTGCCAGGCCTGGGTTCAAGGTGCAGGGACAAGGAAGGGCTCAGAGTAGAGAGCATTAAGGAAAAGCTGGGTTAGCCTAGTAAGAGAAATGGGAGGAAGGATATTGCATGTAAAAGAGACATGTTCAAAGATAGGGAGGTGTACAGCACATGCTTTATTTGGGGAATAGCTCACATAACTGGATACTATTCATCCGTTAATTCACTCTGTCAGTATCGAGCACCAACAATGTACAGTAGGCACTGTCCTGTGCACAGAGATAGTGCAGAGAACAAAATGAGCAAAGGCCCTGGTGTCATGAGGCTTCTATTCTAGTGTGCAAAGAGAAACAATAAACAGATGTAGAGTAGGTATCATGAACACTGGGGGAAAAAGAAGCAAAGTAAAGGTGATCAAGCATGCAGTTAAGGGCACGGGTGTTACCTTAGATGGGTTAGTCAGTGCAGACCTCCGTAAGTGACATTTGTGCCGAGCCTGAAGGAATAGAAGGAGGGAACCATGCCCTCTCTAATGGGATGCTGGTCTAGGGAGAGGAATAGTCATGTGCAGAGGTCCTGAGGTAGGAGCAGCCTGGCCCTGTTTGGGAAAGAACATGGGCCAGTTTAAGGAGTGAGCAAGGGAAGAGTGGGAGGAGATAGGAAGCAAAAGGGTGGCCCAGTGCTGTTTGGCCTTGTGGTGACAAGGTGGAGACCTTGGGCACGGAGCGGGGTGAAAGAGAGTGAGTTTCAGGGCCTCATTACTCGGGACCATAGCATAAGCCCTGAGGAGCGATTGGGCTTTCTTCATGAGAGTTCGGGGCACCATCGAAGGATTTTAATCATGAGCGATGGTGTTTGATGCCAATAACTCTAGGATGAGAATTTATTGGAGGAAATGGGAGTCACATAGGTGAGAGGAGAGAGAGGCCTGAACGAGGTAGAGGAGCAGAGCTGAGTGCATCTGCCTCCTTCACCACCAAGTTTTTCTCCTTCCATGGGCCTCGCCAGCAGCTCAGGTGGAAGAAACATGGCCTCCTGAATTGAGTTGTGGGTGTGAAAGGCCAGAATTCAGTTGCCCGCAGGGGCAGGAGGCCGATAGTGGGAAAGCCTCTTCCGGCTGCTGGTGGAGGCTGGCATGGATACTATTTCTGCAGCTCTACGCCTAGTTCACAACAGGGAGACATGTTTATATTGCGTGCTGCATTGCAAGTCGGAGTATTTAAAAAATTAATGGCATGATCATCACAAAAAAATTTTAAATGTGTCTTTGTCTCTGCTGTAGGAAAACATTAACTCTTCATTTTTATGCTAAACTGACTGATCACAACCCAAGAGGGTGATTTTGCACTTGAAACATTTACTCCCTGCTTTATCTCCTCCCAATACATTCATGATTAAATTTTAAACCCACACTCCTATTCCACAGGGAATTAGAGAGGGCAAAATGCCTTTCTTTTCTTTTCTTTCTTTTTTTAAGTTTTAATTTGCAAGTGCTATCTGTCTGGTGTCAAAACCCATTGCTGAGCATCTGCCTTTGCTCCTCTCCCTGCACCTTCCACTGGGAGTTCCAATCACACAAGCCAGTGGACGAGGCGCGCGGTGAACCAAGAACAGAGGCAAAAGGCAGCTGACTTGTCCATCCTAGTTATTTTGCCCCTGAGAGATAGGAGTTGGTACTAACTGTCCTAGAAGAGCCCAGAATTTTGATGCCTCTGAATGAGCATGAGTAAGAAGAGAAATACTCCTTGACATGCATGCTGAAGGCTGCTGGTTTTAGACCACCAGGTTTCCCCCGACAGATAGGGAAGCAGATGTCTGGGAGGTGCCTGCCAGGATATTGATAGTTTTTCGCTCCAATTCTGACATTGGACAGACTCCCTCCCTTTCTCCTTTCCCACCTGAGTCTCAGTCCCCACTCGGTGATAAATGATCCCTTCCTTTCTGTAGTGAAGGAGTGCTGCCTGCAATCAGGGCTGCATTTATCCACATACAAGGAGTGAAGTGAAGGCTATCAAAAGGTTTTTTTATCCTGAGAGCTCCTCCCTTTGTCTACTGCCAGCAATGCCCCCCACCCACATGCATACAGGTGCTTGGAAACACCACCATGTTGAAAGACAGCTAGATACAATGGAATAAGCCAGGCCTATAGGTTCAGAGCTTTAGCCAGCCATTTCCTAGCTGTGGCTTTGGATGAATGATTAAATCTTTCCAGGCCTCAGTCTCCTCATCTGTGAAATGGGATTGGCAGTACTTGCTTTGTAATATCTGTGTGCATACCTAGCACAGAGAAGGGGCAATGAGGAGCAGTTAACTGTTCTACTTTCTCTATTTTTATTAGGCTTTTGGGTGAAGGCACTGGGTCTCCAAAAACAGTCCTGTAAAGACACAACAGGGCTACTGAGGAGAAATGTCATATGATGTGGTTACCACCTGCAGTTACCCTGGAATGGATTGCTTATTAAGTCAACAAGACAGGGTCCCTGGGACAGAGTATGGAAGCATGGCATTGAGGGTGCGGTGGGATGTACAATTGATGCTGGGTGCAAAGAAGCAAGTACCAGCAAAGAACTAGTAGGTGCCTGGTGGGGTAGGCAGAGTTGGATCACATTTTGCCAACTTCTAGTGGTCTGCCCAGCTTGATTTCTGTGTTGTCACTTCACAGCTGAGGGAAGGTGGGGCCACGGGGCAGCCCACTGGGTTTGAGGGAATGTAGGAGTTGGATACATGAGATTTGAATCTGAGCATGGCCACCCACCAGCTAGGTGATGTTGGACAGGTGACTATTTTTCTGATCCTCAGTTTCCTCACCTGCTAAATGAGGAGCCTGCCTAACAGGGTGTGGGGAGATTCAATAGTATAAATGGGAAAAGCCTCTTCCAGCTTCTCTGAAGAATGGTAAGGTGCTAAGCAAACCGTGGAGGAGGATGTTTTCCAGAAGAGCAAAGGGGAGCAGAGAGACAGCTGGCCGTTTGTCTAAAGTCACAGAGGAGACAGAACGGAGGCCGCAGCTCTCCCATCCCCGGCCTAGCCTGCTCAGCTGCTTCCTGGTACTTCACCACATGTCCTGTGTGGATGGGCTCACGGTACCAGAAGTCTCCTGTTTCCTCACACCCAGCTGTATTTTTTGTGTTTTTTTTTGTGTGTGTGTGTGCATTTTGTTTCGATTTTACAATTAATCATGCTTACTTTTCTCTTGGAACCTCTGGTGCCACCACAGCCTTGTCAAGGCCCTGGCCTCTCTACCTGACCACCCTGTGGCACGAGGGTCTGACGCACCCATGAAAGCAGCAGCATGGCCTCATGACTGTCATAAATTCCTTGGAATCTCCTCTTTCCCCACCTGCTCCTGATTCTTCAGCACCATATCTCATCTCTCTGACCCCAAGCTTCTGCTTCATACACCACCTCTGTCCACCTCTGTCCACCTCTGCTCCCCTGTTTTGGGGTAACTTCTAAGCACCCTCCTTAGGAATTTTGTTTCTGGTGTCCTATATGGTTTTTCAACTTTGTTAACTCATTTGATCTCTATCTCTCAGCGCCAGATGGAGACTCATTTGGATGGGGACAAGGGTGGGGAGTTGAGGTTGGGGTACTGCTCTTACCTTGGCAGGATGTACAGTCCACTTAGGACCACTGCTTTCAGCTGGTGTGAAGGTTCTTTCTCTGCATATTTACTCATTCTTTTCATAAACAGTCTTGAGTATCTATGCTGTGCCAGGCATGGTTCAGGGTACTGGAAATAACACAAACAAGGATGAGTCTTCCCTGGTGGAGCTTATAGTCTAGAGACAAGTAATGAGGCATTAACAACACAGCTGAACAGGGCTGTGTTGCAAGAAGCTGACAAGGAACACTACATCTCCATTTAATAATAGTCAGGGAAGACTTCCTGGAGGAGGCCAATTTTAGCTGAGACATAAAGGTGACTAGGACTTAACCAGGTGAAGGAGTGGAGAAAAGAGTGGTGCCAAGTAGAGGATGGCATGTGCAAAGGCCTGCAGCCGTCTGAAGGAACGAATGTCCGGGAAGCGTGTCATAGGACAAAGGAATTGTGTGAGAGGAGTTCAGTGGTATAACCAGGGTCCACAACATAGATTTGCACGCATGCTAAGGAGTTTGGGTTTTCTCCTGCGGACAATGGGGAGCCATGGGATGGTTGTATACATCAAATCTGCGCTCTGGAGGGCCCCTGTGGCTGCGGTCTGGAGGATGGAGCTGGTAGCCGCAGAGGCTGTAGAGGTGATGGATGACTTTAGCCCCTGGAACTTGTGCTCTCCAGAGAATGCCACACCTACCCACTGCCCCCATGTGCCCCCTCCCCTTTAATTTGCCACTTAAAAACAAAACCCCCAGCCTTCCTTCCCTTCCACACAAGCATTTAGAGTGCCCGGGGCTTTGTCCAATCAGCACTGGCTGGCTTAGTGCCCCTCCTGTCCCCAGCTGGGGCCTGATAATGCATGTCCTCCTTTGTTTCATTGTTCAAATATGTGTCTGCGATGTGGTTGGGGCTGATAAGTAAAGAAAATTGTGTAGCTTAACAGCAGACATTTCATGACCTCAGGAGTCCCTCAAGATGCATGCTCCCAGCAAACTGTCGGCAAGTCCATTTATCACCGCGCTGACCTGGGACTTGGTGCACATTTCCCTATGAAAACAGCCCAGCGCAGTCAGTTCCCATCTGCCCCGATGCCACCGTAATGAAGCGAGCTTTAACTAACCCTGGTACCCACTGAGCGGCCCCCATCACAAATGGCTTTCGGGATGCAGACCTGTGCACGCGAAAGGCACCATCTTCCTAATGGTGGACGCGGGTGGAAATCCAATACACCCTTGAAGCTTTGTTTATTTTTGGCTTAGGTAATTGGATAGCATTAATTATTTATATTTCATGTTGCAAGCCAGGCGGAGAAAGGGCAGGAAGTGGGGAGGTTGGGAGAGGGACAGCTGACCAAATGCAACCATGGCAAGCAGCTACAGTGTTCTGAACCTTGATTACGCATGGCTAGAAAGTTGTGCGCAGTCGCTCCAAATCATTTTTGCTACAAATATTTAAGGGGTTGCCTAGAAACTTGGTGACTCCATAAGGCAAAATGACAGTTCATCATTGTTTGGGAAGTCCCTTGTCAGTCTAGTTTCCTCTACCCCTAAACTCATTATGCTCCATAGTTGTGACGTGAATGGTGAGAACAAACTGCAAATCTTTATTGGGCACTTACCACATGCCAGGGGCTGTGATATGTTCACTACAAATGTTACCCTTCTTTGAACTTCACAACCACTTCAGGAATTATCCATTTAATCATTATCCCTATGTTACAGATGAGAAAACTAAGGCTAAAGAAAGTAAGTATCTTGCCCAAGATCACAAGCTAGTGAATGACAGAGCTAGGACTCGAACCTGGGCTTGGCTGACTCAAACTCAGCAGCCTCTTTTTTTCTGAGGATGTTAATACTCCAAACTGAGGACAGGCAAGCCCCCAAAACCCGTACGTTCCACTGGGTTTATAAACTGCCTACTAGGATCAGGACAGGGAAGTGGCTAGAGCCCCCTCTTTTATACTTGGCTTTCTTTATGAGTTGTGAAGTTAAAGGTTACCATGTTAATTAAACGGGGAGAAAAGGGCACTGGTGGAGGATCAGTGGCAAAGTGACTCCAATTAAACCTTTAATGAGTATATTAAGCCATGTAAATCACATGCGCTTTTTCCCCTTTGGGAACATCGGCTTCCTCGCCCACCCTGTGTCAGCTGGGGCCTCCGGGAAGCTAGAATGATGGTGGGCTTAACCGGCAAGTGCAAAACCCTGAATGGCACTTGAGGGTGTTTAAAAGAGAAAGTAAGGAAAAATCTCTTTTTCAATCACTAGTGTTTTACTACATGTGACTTCCAGATTTAACCAAGCGTGGAGACAAATTCAAGCATTGTTGTTCCAGATCTTTCATGATCAGAGCTAGATTCTTTTTTTTTTTTTTTTTTAATTTGAAGCATTCCCAGCCATCTCCAAAGCGCTCAGCTGTGTTCTTGGCTGGTGCACGGAATCTTGAAGCTCTCCCACCCTTCCATCACTTAGGTTTAAATAGTCCAGGGCTCCTGGAAGGGCCTTGGCAAGGTTGCAAGGGGAAGTGACCCAGTGCGGGGGCCTCCTCTCCAAATGGAATGGTGGAGACCATGAGCTAGCTGTATGAGTCCAAGACTCTGATCTGTGTGATGATAGATCATTCATTCATTCATTCATTCTCACTTGGCAAATATTCACGAAGTTTGTATGATGCGCCAGGTTCTATGCCCTAGGATTTATTGTAGCTATGTCATTTAGTGTCTCAAAAACCCTTGGAGGTGAACTTGATTACCTCACCACCATTCTAAAGCTGGAGAAAGTGAGACTCAGAGAGAGTAGTTGCTTACCTAAAGTCACACATAATCTGTGGTAGAGCTGGAACTGGAGCCCACACCTAATTGGCTCCAAAATTGGGGCTCTTACTTGACCCTGGGTTGGAGAGAATGACTGAGGTTCCATGTGGAACAAGGCTCGGGGTTCAGCAGGGAGCCCTGGGGCCTGACTAGGGGCCCAGAGCTTCTCTTGGCGTCTCTCCAGGGCTGCTGGGTATAGGAGACCAGACCCACAGAGACAGTCCAAGATGGCCAGAGCTCCTCTGTCCCAGCGGCCCCTGTGGGGCTGTTTCCCTGCCTCCCCACCCATCTCCTGCCTGGCTTCAGGGCATTGCTAAGTGGGGAGCTTCCTGAGTACTGGGACCTTCCCAAGGGCTTTGCAACAGTCAGGAGCAGCTTCCTAAAGGTGGCCAACTCCTTGTTTCAGACAACTTCTGCACCCCTTCACTGGGATCCTTTCCTCCCTTCTATTCATAAGGAACCTCAGTTCCATCTAATCCCTGCCTGATTTATATATTCACTGGACATTTAAATAGTGTTAAACGTGCTGAGCTCTATTCTAAGCATTTAATCTCCATAACAATTCTACTAAGTAGATATATTACCCCAATTTTACAAATAAGGAAACCAAGGCATGGAAAGATTAACTAACCTATCCAAGGCCACGTGGCTAGGACATGGCTAAGCTGGCATTTGAACCAAGAGGATTTGGCTTCAGCATCTCTATTCCTGGCCACTACATTGTGCTGATGTTTCTGGTAACTCTCTGATATGATATTTTCATTTCAAAGAATTAAAAAAAAAAAAAAAATCAAACCCATGTTTAAACATAAATATTGAAGGTTGAATGAGTGGACTGCCACGCAGTGGGATTGATGTTAGGAGGCAGGGGCTCTGTGTGCCATTCTTCATATCATACTTCAGACGGGGTGAGAAGATCAGACCTCACTTAGGACCAGGCTTCCTTGGCCCAAGAGGGCTCTTTTCTTTAATCATCAAACTGACATTTCCTGAGCACCTGGTATAGGTATGTCGTAGGCACTGTGCTGGGGAGTTAGGACTTAAACAAAGAAACCCCTTTACTTAGGACCATCATAACAGCGTAGGAGACAGAAAACAAGACAGCGTAATGATGGCTGAAGAGGAGGGACAGTAGGGTTTGTGATTAAGAGAACAGATTTTGGTCCCCCTTTCACCTGAGTTCAGTCTGGTTCCATCTCACACCAGATGAACCTCAGTTTCCTCATCTGTAAAGTGGGACTGATATTGTCATTTAGCTCTCAGGTGTCTTCTGAACCTAATCCAGCTTTTAGTAAAAGAGAATTGGAGCACTGTTGCCGCCACTGCTCATAAAAATGAACACTGATAAAGCATCGTGATTGTCCCAAGATGCAGAGGGCGTGGGAGACCGGGTTTCCCAACAGGAGTTAATATTCTCAAGTGAAGTGGCAAAGGGCAAGAAGAAGGCGAATTCCACTTAATAGTTGTTCCAGGCAGCCAGAAATGTTCTGTTGGCTAGCCATAAATTCCTCCAATAGTTGAGATGAACGCTACCTGTCCCAGGAGGACCTGGCCGTGCTCCTTCTCGTTCACAATATTCAGAGTGGTAGCTCGCTCTTTTGTTAAGAGGCGTTGGTCTTTTGTTGCCGAATTACTCTTTAAAAACATAGATCCTTCCATCACTGGACCAGGCGCCCTTCACTGGCCTGTGTTCGTCCATCGCTAGAGGCGCGGGCCCCGCTGTGAGAAGCCTTCCCTACCTGGCTGGGGCGCAGTGGTCTGTACCCAGCACATGGTGCCTGCAGTTCTGCAGCAGCGCTGTGACTGTCGGAGCAGACACGTAACCCTGGTGCAGCCCGGGAAGCACGTGATCCAATTTTGGAACATTGCTGTACCCAAGGATTAACAATCAAAATTAAAAATTTTAAAGTAATTAAATTCAAATGAAAAAGTAACTAAAATCCATTACTTGTATGTCGTGGGGACACCAAAGATGCTCATTACAATCTACCCCAATGCTTGGGAAAAGCCCCTTTTCCCTCCTCTCCAATTTCCTTACATCCCACAACTCCTCTCAACCCCTCCCTCCCCCAAACCCCAAACCCCAAACCTCACTACACATAATGTGCAAGGATTTTTTTCTCTTTCTTCTTTCCACCTGTTCTCTAATCCTTTCGTATGTCTATGGATTCAGTCCCTCCCCTAACATGTGAGACTCTTTTCTCTTTAATGGAGGGAATGGGGAAACTGAAATGGCAATGCAGGATGTTCCTTAGCAGGTGGAGGGAAATGCAAACACCGAAATACTATAAAGTCAACGCGTTTTCCCCATGCGTCATAATCTTCCCTCGTCTTCATTGTGAGACCCTCTAGAGCAGGGGTGTCAAACTCATTTTCACCAGGGGCCCCATCAGCCTTGCAGCTGCCTTCAAAGGGCCGGATGTAATGTTAGGACTGTGTTAATGTAACTGCTCCTTAGCAGCTAAGCGAGCTGGGGAGAAACAAGGTGCCGGGCCAAAGGTGCAGAGCTGGGTAAAACAAGGTGGAGGGCTGGGTTTGACCCGAGGGCCTTGTGTTTGCCCCCCCCCCCGGTGCTGTAGAGTGAGTAGGGGCTGTGAAATTCATCCCTGTAGACGTTGTTTCCGGAGGTGATGGGGGAGGAAGAAGGGCAGTCAGGCATGAAAATGTGTTTGCATTTAAAGCCCCTGTTCTCCAGGCTCTGCCTGAGTTCCAAGACCATTTATTTTTGCATTATTTTATTTTATTTTGGAAATGGAGGGAATCAAGGACATGTGCACAGAGCAGGTTGACCTCTAATCTTCCTGCAGCTAATCTGAAATACAGGGGAGCCCATGCTGGTGGTGCCAGAGCCAACGGTCTCCTTTCCCTCTGGCCA
Organism: Noctilio leporinus; assembly: GCA_004026585.1. Taxonomy (NCBI): domain Eukaryota; kingdom Metazoa; phylum Chordata; class Mammalia; order Chiroptera; family Noctilionidae; genus Noctilio; species Noctilio leporinus. Next base: position 158,238 of record PVIW01000192.1, on the reverse strand, counting down.
ATTAGCATAGTAGGTCTCACCCTGGCCGTGTAGCAGCATCACCCTCAGGGCTGCTCCAGCCTCGCTCTCAGAGTTTCCGGGTAGAGAATCTGAATTTTAACAAGTTCCCAGGTGATGCTGTTGCTGATGCTCTGGGATCTGTACTTTGAAAAACCACCACATTAGCAGCGAAAGATGCTTCCATTCCAACAACCTTGTCAACTTGCTTGATTTCCTAAAGTGATGGAAAGCCACTGGGTTATAGCACACCTAAAAGACCTCCTAGCAACAGGAATACATTTTCTACCTACATGCCATCAATAGCATTTCCTTCTTCCTATGGGTATATAGGGTCTTTCTCCTTCATTAAAAGACCTCAGAGATGCAGGGGACCAGGAGCTATTTTTTTTTTTTTTTTTTTGTGAATGTGCTTTGTGTGTTCCTCTTATGTCTCTTGTAAATCTCTTTGGGTTTTTCTCCTCATTGTGTCCTATTTACTTTTTATGAAGAGGCTCTTAGCTCAATCCTAAGGTGCCCTAAAAATGTACTAAGGGATGGAGAATGGGACAAGAACATGTGAAAACTGTTCTCTCCCATCTGGGTGAGAAGAGGACCAGAGAGGAGCCTGACCTCAGAGCACAGTCATGCTGCTGGGTCTGCCCTACTGGGCACATCTTCATTTTGTGAAGCATGCTCTCGATTGGCATCTCGTTTTTTGGTGCAACATTTATGAGGCAGGAAGTGCAGGGATTACTATCGTGTATATAAAGATGAAGAAATTGAGGCTCAGAGAGGTGAAATCATCTGCCCATGGTCCCATAGCTTGTGGGTATAGACTAGAACAGCAGTCCTCACCTTTTTTGGCACCAGGGACTGGTTTTGTGGAAGCCACAGTCCACAGACTAGGACTTGGGGACCCCTGGACTAGAGTTTGGAAAGGAACCTAGGTATCTGTGATAAAAATCTTCTCCTGACTCTGACACCAAGCTCCATGCTTTCAGTTAATCAACCAGTTTATCACTCAATCCATCAATGTTTGTGCAGGGCCTCCTATGTGGGAGGCTGCATGTCAGGGGCTGAGGATTGGCAGGGGAGAGGATCTACCAGGTGTCTGCTTTCAGAGGAAGGAGGCTAGACCCAGAGAGAATTGGCAGCAGGAAAAGCACTTCCAAAGAGGTGTATGCAGTGCTATGAGGCACACAGCCCAGGGACTGATCATCTTTTATTTGGGACTCAGATAAGGGTTCACTGGAAAAGTGCTGTCCAAGCTGATATTCTTATTCAAGGATAAGTAGGAGTGATGAGGGACAGGGATAAGCATTCCAAGTGGAGACTAGCATATGCAAAGGTCTGCTGGTTGGAGAGAGTAGAGCATATTTAGGGAACTGAAAACCTTGTGGATCTGGAGCAAAATAAGTCACAGGGACAAGGGACCGAGATGAGGCAGCAACCAGACCGTGGAGGCTCTTGCAGACCTTCAAAAGTACTCAGAGCGTTTTTCTAAGCACCACGCAAAGCTGTTGGAGAATTTGTGAACAGACTTGCAGTTGTTATGTGGCTGGAGAATCAAAGTAGAGTCAGCGGGACCAGTTAGGCAGCTGGTATGAGAGCCTAGGTAGGAGGGTGATGGTGGCCTCAGGCGGTGGCTGTGAGGAATGAGAGCAGGGCATGGATCCCAGAGATAGATGGTGCGTAGGGCTAGGTGCTTAATGATATTTGGAAGGTAAGGGAGGTGGGGAGGGAAGGCTAACCTCCAGTTACTGGGAGGACATAATAAGAGAGAGGGACATGAATCTGATGGTAGACACAGGTCTTGAATGCTAGGACTGAGCCCTGGAGGTTTGGGGTTCAGTGGTGTTGGGAGGCCTGGCATTGTGCTGGAGTTTGTCATTTTTTCCACCTTCTTTTATGCCCGCTGCCTGCAAGCTGACCACCTTCTCTGAGCTACGTATACTCTGCTTTTTGTTGTTGTTGTTGTTACTTTTGTTGGGGGGGAAATGCTGTCTGACAAGTATTTGCTTTTAAGAAAACATGTAGCTTTCCTACTACCGTGAGAGAAAAAGCAGCACTGCAGGTGAGCCTCATTAAAAACACTGCAGAAATCCTTCTAGAAAACTAGAAAACTTGGGAGGCATGTCCGATATAGAAGGATCTCATGCCGATCATTCTCCAGGGAATGTGGGTAAACCGGTTTCCTAGCTGTTTGTGCCCATTAGGGCCATGAAGAAAGGCATCTGGTGCTCCTGCCTTGCTGCACTCTGGCTGGTAGGAGGAAGCCACCATGCTAGGAAAGCCTCCACGGCCTGGTTCTTTGTCCAATGACAAGAAGTGGGGAATGATAGAAATGAATATTTCAAATGTGGGGTGGGGGGAGGATTCTCAGGTATTAATAGCTCATTCATCAAATATATCGTTTCCGTACTTTATACCAGTCTTAGTAACAGATGGCTTGGGAGCAACAGAGGTGAGATACAAGGCCCCTGCTTTCTACCGAGAGTGCAGGAAAGTGTGTGTGTTATCAGATGAGACAGTTGACTAGATTAAGAGTTTCTTCAGAGCTAGTACAGGAATAAACAAAGTAGGTGTTCCATAAATGCTTGCTGAATAAAAGGGTGGAAGGGTGTTGAATGGATGGATCAGTAGGCGGCTTATGGGCTGGATGCATGGATGAGTGGGTGGTTGGATGCTCTTTACTTGCAGGAAATCTTGAATAATAAATAGAACAGGTTTGTAGAGCCCATTTTGCCATTTCAATGACCAAGCTGTAACCTCCCTTTGCTCTTTGGCTTGCGGCATCTCTGTCACCTCCAACAACCAAGTAGTCACAAAGATTTACTTCATCAGATGCGCCAGGCTCAGTTGCCCCTTAGAACTGGGCAAGGACCTGCCACTTGATTAGACACTGAGTGAGTAAGCCATTTAGAGACAAATCAGTCCACATGTAAAATGGAAGGAACATCGGAGATCATGTAATTCAACAACTTCTTAGAAATGGAGGAGAAGTGAATAGAGCTCTTATTTCAGCGGGGTTCTCCCCCAAAACTGGAATTATCTTCTGGAGGACAGGCCCCTTGTGGCACAGGCTTCTCCCACTACGTGAGTGTTCTAGGAACCCATCTGTATCAGTGTACCAGCTGGTGTTGTTGTGAGAGGCTGCATTTGGCTCCGGTGAAGATTTTGTTTGTTTATTTGTTTGTTTAAGACTCGACACATTTGCCCATTTCAAGATGGGTGATTGGTGAGTGCACCTGCCCACCCGGTGCTGAGTATTCAGCAGCTTTTTATTTAAAAAATTGCATGACCCCTGTGCCCCACCCTTCTTATTCACCTGATCTCGCCCTGAGCAACTTTTCTTTTGCTTCCTTGGATGAAAATATTAACCAAAAGGAAACATTTAGTCGATGTGGAAGAGGTGAAAGAAAAAGCGGCAGTAACACTAAACGGCATCAAAATCGATGAGTTCAAAAACTGTTTTGAGCAGCAGAAAAAAATCTCTCCTTAGGTGTATCGCATCAAACGGAGAGTACTGTGAAGGTGACTGAAGTTTAAACGTGTAAGAATAAATACACAATTTGGAGGGGGGCTACCTCTCATAAACTCAGTTCAAGGATGCTGGACTGGAATCGAAGATAGACCTAACTTTTGTCTTTGCTATTCACTTGGGAAGCTATGTAAGCACTTGAGAATAATTTCTCCCTCACCAACCTTCATCAGTTTGTTGTGAGGGTCCAATGAATGAGCAAAGACTTAGTAGGGGCTTTGTAAGGACCTGTGGCGAGTCCTCCATAATGGCACCAGGTTAGAAGCTGGAGAGCACGCATCAGCTAGGTATTCGGAGTGTCAGCATTGTCCACTACGCCATGCTGCTCCTTCGAAATGACATCCACCTATGTGCTGGCTGTGCAGTTTGGTTAAAACCAACATACAGGTGATTTATACACTCACCAGAACAGCTGAAATTGAAACAATGACACACGACAAGGATGCGGAGCCACTACAACTTTCCCACTGCTGGTGGGAGTGGAAATTGGGACAGCCACTTTGGAAAACTGTCAGCGTCCACTAACCCTGAACATGTACATGTACTATGACTGAGCTATTCTGTTCCCAGGTGAGAGCAAAAGCCGTGTGCTCTGTATAATGTTCAAAACAACATTATTCACAACAGCCAAAACAGAGTGCAGCCAAAATACCCATTAAGAGTATAATGAATACATTGTAGTACCTTTACACAGTGGACTATTATTACACACCAAGGAGAATAAACAAATGAAAGCTACAGGCAGTAACATTGACAAAAGAAGCCAGACACAAGACTACCTAGGTGTGATTCCATTTATACAAAGGTCACACTAGGGAAGGCCAGTCTCTGGTATTAGGAATTGTGATAGTGTCACCTTTGCGGCAAGATAGTGACTAGAAAGGAGAATGAGAGGCTTTGTAGGATGCAGCTGAGAAGCTGAGCCAGACCTGGAGCCCGGGACTCTTTGCTCCCAATCTCCTCCTCTTTCCTCAGGGACCATCCCTTCTCATCCCAGTTCCACTAGTCAGTCCCTGCTCCAGTTGCCAGGTGCCGGCTGGGAGAATAGAAGTGGCTTCGTCTACCCGGATCGCCACTGGGCTGGCCCGACTTCTTATGGCGAGGGTACCAGTGATTTTTGAAAGGCCTTTGTGAGTGAACCTGTGGAACATGAGCTGGGTCTGGCCAGCTTCAAGGGCTGCCAACCAGAGGACAAGACCGCTGCTGCCCAGAGAGCCATGGGAAGCAGCTCTCCGGTGACACCAACCCCAGGAGAGTGTGGCCACCTGCCGGGGCCCTGGCGCGGGAAGGTGCTGGAGATCCCTGTTCCCATCCAGCAGGGAAGCATACGCATGGCCCTTCCAGGGCTAAGCGCACAGGGCGGGGCCTGCCCTTTGGCCTTTTGTACCTGGCTGGCAGCTGCAAGTGCGCAGACCAGCTCTATCCCCACAGCAGCGACAACACTGAAGATTAGGGAGGATCTAACCTTGTAGGAATGACCCATGTAGCTACAGCGTTTGTGCGCATCTTCCCTTCTAATTCCTCTTTTCCCTCTATTCTTCTGCCTGCTTTTCTCCCTCCCTTTCCCCTCCCATCACCATTGATCCATTTACTCAAGAGGCATAGTAAGTAGCATGTCAGGGGCTTGGAGGTAGAGAGTTTGGGTCCTGGCTTCCTTCTCCTATCAGGTCAATCCATTTGCAATGGCTGTTGTGGCACGTCTAAAATGGTTGAGAACTGTGGGCAAGTTGCTTCATCCTTCTGAGCCTCAGTTTCCCTATTTGTAAGTTCCCTTGTTTCACAAGGTTGTAACACTCGTTACCATGGGTGTAGGGTGTTTGTTTAGCTTGGTGCCTCACACATAGGAAATACGTATTTGTACTTTTTAGAAGGTGTAATATAGGCAATTTCACAGGGTTTACCTATCATTTGTGTAGCTTCTGTAAAGTTGCTACACCGAATCTGAGGTTTTGTGTTCTCGACTATAAAACAGAGACAGTATCTATCTCCAAGAATTGTGGTGTAGATCTAATGAGCTAATCTGTGTAAAGTGCTGGTGATCAGCACCCAACACCTGGCGGCTGTTCTTTTCCATTATTTAATCCATTCATTCTATCGACATTTATCAGTGAACAACTGCATGCCAGGCTCTGTGGGCAGGGTACTAGGAATGAATGAGGCACGGCTCTTTCCTTCAAGAATTTACTGTCCAGTAGACATGACAGGCGAGAGGCTCATGACTGTTTTACACTGTGGGGAAGTAAATAAAGCGCTAACCTGCTGAGTTTGGTCTTACATGGAGAGAGCGTTTATTGAGCACCTACTCTGTGCAGGTGCCGCAGGCACACCGCATTATCTCACTTCGCTGTTGACTCAGTCCTATAAGGCAGGTGAAAGGGGAGCAACCGTGGCTTAGAGGTGGAAGTTACTTGCTAATGGCTGTCTAGCTCCAGGGTTCGTTTTCTTCCTACTTTACACGGCCTCCCTCAGGGAGCAGAGGCAGGGAGCAGAAGTGACAGGGAGCTGAGAGGCAGCAGTCAGCTGGACTTGATTTGCAGAGGTCTCTTCCCTCCGAGTTACTCATGAGTCTGCAGGGATATCTGGGGCCATGGAGACTTCTGGCGGGTTTCTCCATCTTGCCTGAGATAGGCCATTTGTGGTTTAGGAATAATAGCACGCTCCCTTAGGGGTTGAAACTTGGGCTGAGGGTTGTAAAGTAGTATCCAGTCCATTTAGCTCTCACTCCCCTCTCATAGTGGAGCACCCATGAAGCCACAGAGTCCCTCACTTCCCACGAAAGGGGAGATCCTAAATGCTGCACCGTGATAAACTAATGCTCTTAGAATTTTAGCTATTCATTGCATGAGCTACTTCGGCAGGGAAATTAGACATGCAGAATTTTGAGCTCTCCCCTTATTCAATTTTTAATTAATTTTTGTGTAAGAAGCTGTAAGCACATTAATATCAATGAGATACTTTCTGGAGTGTGGCTAATACACAGCTTTAAGGAGGTCTGGGTACTGTTCTCCTCTTTATTTGGGTTGAACAAAGGTTAGTTGTTCTCTAAGTATTATATTTTAGTTCTTGGGGTGGGGCTGAAAGAGAGGAATTTAATTTCCCCATCAGGCGTGGGCTGAAGTGTTGTCGGGGACATTTGTCTGAGGGGGAATGAGGGGCATGAGGAGAGCGCTGCTGTGGCACTCCCTGAAGACAGATTGTCAGAGATGAAAGAAGTGGGCCAATTTCTTATTCTTAAGACTGAATAAGCCACAGAGTTTAGCGTGGGTTTATTTCACTGTTTTTATAAGAAGGTCCAAGAAGAATATCAAAATAAAGATATTTAAAGTATTTAGGTTAAGCCAGAATCATCTTTGCTATGCCCAGATAGTACAGGATTTCATTCATTCATTCCTTCATTCTGCAGTAATTTGGGCACTTAATATACACAAGCCCAAGATACCTACTAAAAATTCTTGTCCAAAGCCCTGAGGTGAGGTTGTTTTCTTATCTTTTGCCTTTTTGTCTTAATGACAGAGGGGAAGAGGGAACTAGATAGCTTCTGAGTTATTGAGGGCTCTGATGTAGCAAGGTATGATTAACTGAGTTGCACTCTTTCAGAAACGTGCACTATTTTGACAACACCAGCTCAGTGACTTTGAGTAATGGTAAAAGGAAACACAAGTTTGGGTTTGGAGAGACTCTGGGAATGTGGTTTTCTGCAAAATTTGACAGCTTCCTGTCTACCCTTCTCCTTTTCTCCGTGGTTTTAGTCAGTGACCAGATCATCCCACAAAACCAGTTTGCATCACAGCTTTAGGTATAAAGAGTGCTCAGATGGGTCATGAGAGGGACATCTGGGATAAAGAGAGGCTGCTGGCAGTCTCCAAAAAACCTCAGCTTTCCCAGGCCATTGAATGTCTTTCTTCCCCATCACCCTTCTCTGGGAATTTTTGCCTTCACAACCTGATACTCCATGAAGGACTCCATGAAGAAATAATCAGGGGTACTCCTCGGTTACAGAAAAAATATTGGCCTTTCACTCTAATCCCTGGTTTCCAAAGATAATCCCTTGCCAAGGATAACATCTAGCCACAAGCAGTTCCATTAACAAGGAGGGTCACGTCAGCAGGAGTCCTAGTGTCTCTCATGGCGAGCTTCCAAGAGCGGAATATGATTCTGGGTATGGGGAGAGGGAAACCAAATACCCAAAGAACCTCTTCACAGTTTCACAGCAGTCTTCTCATTTGTTTCCTAATGAATTGACTCCTCCCCCAACTACTGTATTAGCAGGAAATTTGTGTCCCTCCTGAAGTCCTATCTCACCCCCCCCCACTAGTTTATCAGGAACTTATCGATTAATGCACTGCAAAGGGTCAGGCATGCTTTCTCCTCTAAGTCAAGGAAGCAATGGCATGTAAGCCATTCACCTGTGCAGTCACTTAAGACTGGTCTTGGCACCTCTCTCCCTAAAGAAGAGGATTAAAGAAAAGCACAAGTTAACTTCCTGGCACGGCACCATGCTACAAGGTGATGGAGATGTTTCAGCAGCTGACCAGGACACCCTTAGCTTCTGGAATATTTGTCACTCATTCATCCAAACTGACCCATATCAGAATATGTTTTCTCCCACAGAACCAAGCTGTGGCTCCTTTTTTCAGCCCCTCCCCTGCCCACATTTATCCAAGAAGGCCAATGGCTGTTCTGGGTCCATCTTCTTTCCTACAAAAAGAAGTTGGCAAGGAGCTTGGGCTTGTTGTGGGGAAGAAATGAGATCATGCATTTGAGACTCGACTGGCTCCTACTGCACTAAGCTGGTAGAAGGTGCTAGATTTTCTCCTTCCTCCTCCTGCTTCTTCCCTCCTTCCTCTCTTTGAATAAGAAATAGAAGAGCACATGCAGGTAGGATTACTGAGAAAACCCTTTTACTTTTAACTAGAACCTTCGCCTAATTATAAGCGAACAGCATATTCAAGTTAAATGCCAAATAGGATCCAAAGTGCTTGTTCCCATCTTCAGAACCCAGGTATGAAATTACCCGGGGAAGTTACTGGGATATGGGGTTGAAAGTCAAATGGCTTCTTGACTGTGGCACAAAAATAGTTGTTTCATTTCCTGGAGGAGGAGCTGCAACCTCCCATAGCCCTGCCAGTGGTGTGTATTGTCAAGACATGGGACATCTGCCATTCCAACACGTGGAAAGTGGCACCTCAATATAGTTTTAAAACTTGTGACTGGAGCCTGGACAGGTGGCTCAGTTGGTTGGACAGTCATCTCATACACCAAAGGGGCTGTGGGTTTGATTCCCAGTCAGGGCACACACATACCTAGGTTTGTGGTTTGATTCCCAGTCAGGGTGCATATGGGAGGCAACCAATTGATGTTTCTCTCGCACAGTGATATTTCCCTCTCTGGCTCTCCCTCCAAAATCAATAAACATATCCTTGGGTGAGGATTAAAAATATTGTAAATGGAGCAGAGCACCTTTTTTGTATTTAAAGCCACTTGTATTTCATTATTTGTGAACTGCCAGTTTATATCATTTGCTTATTTATTATTGGGTTGTTGGTTTCTTGAAGTCTTTATATATTACAGATTATGCCTGTACAATATGAGTTACAGTTTTCCTCCTAGTTTGTTGTCTTTTTTTAATTTTGTTTATGGTGTTTCTTGTTTTTATGTAATCAAATTTATCAATTATTTTATTTCTAACATCTGGATCCTGGGTCCAAATTACAAAAGCCCTCTTTATGCTGAGGTTACAAAAGAATTCTCCAATGATTTCCTCTTCTCATATAATAGTTTCCTTTTTTAAATATTTGTCTTTTATATATCACAAGTATTTAATAAAGCCCAGAAATCAGATTTTTTTGTTAAATATTCCAATTTTTAATATTGACAGCTAATTCAAATTACATACATACACATGATTTTGGCCTAACACAATGTACACGTGAATTAGGTTGGATCAAAGGACCCCTGATTTGCAATCTCTAGTTTAAGACCAAATCAGCATCTGACTGGAAGGTATTAAATAATTGAGTAAGTGCAGGTGTGTTGTTTTAAAAATACATTTTCATCTCCATGGTTCCTTTCTCATCATTTCCCCAAGTATCCTGAAGCCTTTGCCCTCCGTGTCAGCTTCTTTGGCATAGAAGGGGCTGTGTAGTGGCCGCCCTTCAGGACCGAAAGTTCTGCCTACTGCAGACAGAGGGTCTGATGAGCCTTCACCAGGAATTTCCTCCTGGACACATTCCAGCCACTGCACTGCCTTGGTTGTGTTTCATTGGTTTTGCACCCAAAAGCATAAGTGCTTATCCCTGGTATTACTTACATGAGCACTGAATTCAGGTTTAAATAACCGCCTTTTTTTTTTTAATGTTGCTCACGTCCTTCCTCCTAAGTACTTTGAGATCACTGAGCGAACGGTGCCACTCCAATGTGAAGTGTAAGGCCCTGACCAGGAACGAAACCTTGAGTTTTGTTTTGCTTTGTTCTTCTCAGGGAAGCCCTGTGCCTTACAGTCACCTCTCCTCATGACGGCCTGCAGCCAACTTCCAGCTGTGAACAGTTATTTATTTATTTATAATTTTTTTAAAAAAGATTTTATTCATTATTTTCAGAGAGAAGGGCAGGGAGGAAGGAAGGAAGAAAGGGAGAGAAACATCAACATAGGGTTGTCTTTCACCTGCCTCTGATTACGGACCTGGCTGGAGACCTGGCTTGCAACCTGGTTATGTGCCCTGGCTTGGAATTCAACCAGCAACCTTTGGGTTTGCTGGCTGGTGCCAATCCACTGAGCCATCAGCCAGGGCTACAGTTGTGAACATTTATAAGCAGAGAATCTGGGTAGGAAGAGAAGGGCTGATGGGCAGGACTATTAAATTACTAAAAGGCAGAGATGTACAAACTAATGATTGGGAAACACTTTCCTATATGATTTTTTTTTTTTTTTTTTTTCATCTGTATCAGGAAAGCTCTTGCCTAAGAACCTTGACTTGTGTGCAGTGGGAGAAGGTACTTTGCAGACAAAAGTCAGGTGAAGGAGGATTTCCTGCCAGCCTGACTTACAGGGCTAGGGAACTTACAATTGGATACCCCTAAAAGGAAGGTCCCTGGGGGGAAATTCTGAAGGGACCTCCATCTTTTTCCATTCGTTGCATAAGCCCACGGACCCCTCTGTGAAGCCTTTCTGGAACTCCCAGGCACACCCAGGATTTAGCCTCCCTCGCTGGGTTGGCAGCTCAATGAGTACAGAGAGGAGGCTAGTTTCCAGGTCTGTATCCGGCTCCACTCATGCTTCCTGGCACAGGTTTGCTGGGTGAGTGAAAACTTGTGCCAATGATTCATGTATCGGCAGGGCCTGGCACAGCCAAGGGGGCCAGGCCCCTGTCAGCTGTCAGTCAGTCAATCAACAGACCTTGGCTGAGCTATTTGCAGGAGGGCCCTCAGGGCTTGGTAGAAAGAAACCTGGCCCTGGGGTCAGGAGATCTGGCTTCTGATTTGACTCTGCCATCAACCCAGTAGGTGACCTCAGGCAGCTGGACCCCAGGCTCTCTGACCCTCGGTTTTGTCCTGTGTCACGTGAGGATGGTGAACCACTGCTCTCCATAACTTCTTCAGTTCTAGAAGTCTGTTCATTCAGAGAGTGCAGGGAGGGACCCCTGTTCTGTGAGGCAGACATTGGCTGGGCACCCCCAAGTGCCAGACACTCTATATGTTGACCTAAACACCTTTATTTTAATATTCAAAACACCCCTAGGAGGTGGGTATTGTCATCTCTGTTTAATAGAGGAGGAAGCTAAGGCTTAGGAAGATTAATTTCTGAGACCCCTCAACCAGTTTCTCCAGTGACCTGGACTCCGCAGGTTTCCATCAGAAAAGCACATTGCCTCTCTCCCACCAGCACCTCCAATCTCACCTCCCTGTCACTTGGTGACACTCATCGTTTCCTGTCCCTTTCGGACATTAAACATAGGTCTCCTCTCAAGTTATCTGAACATCTAATCCAATTTAAGTTGAAACTTTAATGTCATACGCAATTTAAAGGTTGATCCCTCTCCTCAGCTCCAACCTGGTGTGAAGGGAGCTCAGCCAGGGACCCTGCAGAAGGGGGGCCACGCTCGGTGCATTCATTCTTCTTGCTCCACCCTTCCCGCGCCTCCCTCCCTCGCGCCCCTGGTTCTGGCTCCTCAGGGTTGGGCAGGGGATACAAGGCACAGAGCAGAGGCTTCTTCCTGCAGCCCATATTCTTTGTACTTTTTCATAGGTTCTCCAGTTAACTCTTGTCAGGGCAATTTCCCAAAGCCATTCTTCCATGGGGCGTTGGTGGACCCTCCCTCTGAGCTCCTGGGCCTGCCCCACCTCCAGCAGACCTCTCTGGCTTTGGCCCTCTTCAGTCCCTTCTCCCACAGCCTTCTTCAGGCGGGTACTTCTGAGATCATTCAAGCCCTGTGGCTTTCACTGGGATTCCCTGTCCCCTGCTGACCCCTATCCCCTGCTCCTTAGCCCTGGGTGGCAGGGTTCATTTTACTTACCCTCCTGGAGGTACATCAGGTTCCCAAGAACCTTTTCACTTCTGTCTGCTCCATTAACACAGGGGAGTTGTGTTTGTAAATTTCTGGAACTCGGCACACACCCGCTTACGGAGGTAAGAAGCCAGTCTCCCCACCTGCACAGATCCCCAGTCTCTGCGTGGTTCTTCCGGGGCCCCCTCAGTGGGCGATGATGGGTGAGGGTGGAAGTCACCACCTTTCTTTCTCTCTCCGCTTCTACTCAGCCTGAACGAAGAAAGGGATCTCTGAGCCAGCTTCGCCATCTTTCAGAAAGTGATGCTGGGATGCGTCAGCCTTCTCTAGAACATGGGCTACTTGTTATCTATTACCTTTGGTTTATTTAGGCTTTAGCTGGGATTCAGACGCAGCAGAAAACAATGCCTTCCAGAGTCTGTTCAACCTTTCCAGTGCGTATCTGCCTTATTTCAGCGTTACTGAAGATAATATACGTAGATGTGGAGGTGGAGGGGAATCTCAGCTCCTGCCTGGAAGCTGCCCACAGCCAGTGCCCCCTGTGGTCCCTCTGCCCCCAGTGGTCTGATGGTGCCAGGAATGAACAGCTCATCCCTTCAAGTCACGCTGGTTTGGTGCTGGTTAAAGCCCAAAGGCAGAAACTGCACAGCGGGCTCTTACTTCCTGGAGCCAGGAGGTCAGCAGTCATTTTCCCTCTTCTCTGCTGCATTTAACCACCGCTGAGTGGTGACAAGGCCGCGGAGTATCCCCGTGGCTGCAGCTTGCCCCAGGAGGAGGTCTGAAAGAAAGGTTGTGCACGCCATGTGTTTCCATGCACTGAAAAACGAGGCTCACTACTGAGCACAGAAGCCCAAGAGCAGCCTGGATTCCCTAGTTTTCCAGTTACATTTTTGTTTCAGAAACCCTTGTTCTGACAGACTCTTGCCTAGAATTCAATCACGTCGAACAGCTTTTCTGCCCAAAGTGGGCCTGGGTGCTGGGTCGAAATCTCTCATTCTACACCCCTTCTGCGTGGTTCTGATAGGGCTGGTTGAGTACTTGCAGGCCTGAGAGCTTAAGCAGAACCTGCCAAGAGGAAATTTGCTCATACAGGTGCAGGGGGACGACTGGTGGCTTCGCAGCAACTTGTGAAAACACAACTTTGGGATTTTTCAATAATGGGGAGGCTTACCCTGGGATGTAGCTGTCAAACGCCCTGATACACCTGGATTCGTGAATGTGGTTCAATATAGGGCAAGCCAGGATAAGCCCATGTTGCTAAAGACGTAGTTCCTTCTGTAAAAACTGCCATCCTCACATCCTGCAGCCCACACCTCTGCTCCTTGTTGATGGGTCAGAGGAGGGTGTTTGTACTGATCTGTCAATCTGTCGGTCTGTCGGCTGGCCAAGCAGCTGATAAGACAACCTGCTGCTAAAACTTGGTGTGACTGGGTTGATGGGGATTAAGTGAAAATATCAGGTTCTCTCCCTGTGGAAGTTTTGAATTTAAGGCAGAGAGACTATTTTGGGAAAAGACCACAAACCACTCACTCAAAGAGGAAGCAGGCAGGAGAAGCTAAAAGGCAGGGTGGACATAAGGAACTGTAAGCCAGAGAGGAGTAAGCAGAGGCTGAGAAGACTTGAGGGATGGAGGGCAGGGCAGTCAGTGGGCGGACCAGGAGCAGCCCAAGTCCGGACATGACTGCAGCCCCTGAGTGACAGCTCAGGTGTCCCAGCAGTTAGAGCTGCATTGGATCTGAACTCACCCTGCAGTTACAAAACGTGTTCTGGTGCTAATCCATTTCAGGGTTTCCATGAGGCCCAAGTTCTGGCATCTTTGTCTTCATTTTCCTCTTCCAGGTAAACAGTAGTGGAGCCTAGGAGAGCCTTGCTGTCCTCCAAGGCTATTCTACTCCGTCAGAAGAGCCCCAGTTCACCCCTCATGTCCTGAGCTCACTGTATGTAACCCCTTCCTCTCCGTCATTACCAGGCTTGTGGCTAGCCCCTGGCTCTTCAGTTTCACAGGCCATTGGTGAGCTAGATTACGTTCTAAGGAGTCACACTGAATGGAGGAGAGGACTTCGGGACAGAAATAAGAAAAAAGATAAGTGTTTAGCCTTTGTTCCTGTCTTCTAATGCCCGAAGGGTCCACATAGGATAGGGAAAAAGCAGGTTTGCAGTTGTGAATACAGGAAACACAGAGTTTATTCTTGCATTATCGTTTAAGAATTATTGTGTTATTTTCCATACAAACAACTGGAAATCTACTTTTGGCCCACCCTGTGTGTAGAACTAGGTCTGCATTTCGGGGGAGGTATCTCTCCAGGGCAGATAAGGGACTAAAGAGTGGAATTTCGATGGACGCCTTTTCAGCTTTCTAATTGCAGTGCTCCTCGGAGGGTGTTACTTTGTTAAGTGGTGAGCTCCTCATCAAAAGAGTGAGCAAACATAGGTTGGGTGCCATTCTGGAATGCCCTAAAGGGGATTTCTGCATTTGATAGGATAGCAACCAGGCAAAGCCCAAGAGACCACTCCCCCCAGCCTGGAGATGCTTGGCTCCTTTGTTTCTGTTCTTATTAATAGGGAACAGAGATCTGGCCCTGCTGACCTGCTTTCTAAAGGGAGGGAATGGAACTTGTTGACTGTCGCTTTTTAAAACTGAGTTTGGAAGCAGGCAAAAGCAAATCTATTTTCAGAGCAGCAAATGCCAACACAATTTATATCAAAACCCCCATCTGCTCAACTGAAAGGCAGTATGGACCAAACATTTTGTGAGCCGGCAAAGTGCGTGTTTGTTGGAAGAAGTGAGCTCCACGGGGACTGTCTGATGAGGCCCCTGAGTCTAACTGAGGCCTTTCTATGAACTCCCTGTGGTTGTGACCACTGTTGGCAAATTGCTCGGGCCCCTGACTCAAAATCAGATCAACGCTTTTCTAAGAAATCGCAAACCCAGTTGAAACATGTCAGCTTTCTCTGCACATATAAGATCTGTATTAGAAAGGAGTTCCCGCCCTCCCCTGACCATTGCGACTAGTTGGTTCAGGGTCATCCTGCAATGCGAAAGGTTGCTGGTTCAGTTCCTGGTCAGGGCACACGTCCAGGTTGCAGGTTATTTGCCAGTTGGGGAGTGTGCAAGGGGCAACCAATCGGCATCTCTCTCTCACATGAATGTTTCTCTCCTTCTCTTTCTCCCACCCTTCCCCTCCCTAAGAATAAATAAAATCTTGAAAAAGAAGACAAAAGGAAAGGGGTTCACGAAAAGGAGAACTAGAGTTAAGTGGTAATCACTAGAGGTATATTTCTTACCCATGCTATGTTTCCAAGGGGATCAGTGGAGGACTCTACACATTAACCTTCAGGGAGCCAGGTTTCTTCCATCTCAGGAATCTCTCATCCCATACGTCACCCAGGGCCTACTCCCACCCTCTATAGCATGTAACTGTGGGTGACATTTTGACCAATCTCTCCACAGTAATCTACTGGATCTTTAGTACCTGGCCTATAGGCAAAAGAGGAAAAAGCATAAAGAATTGTGCAGGAGGTTTAGGTGCCAGGCCTGGAAGTGGTGTTGGTCACTTTGACCACACTCCAGTGGTGCACACGAATCCCATGGCCTCCCTTGCATGGAAGGGGACTAGGCGATATGCAGAAGAAGAGAGGAAGACATGAACGTTAGTGAACACCCGTGTTCTCCATCTTAAGAAGCAGAAGATAGGACTTCCTACAGGTCTCAGTGGATGGATACTACAAATTTATCAGGGATGTTGGCACTAGGCATCAGATGCTACACATAGTAGGTGATCGGTGGCTGTTGATGATATGGACATCAAAGATAGGTAGGCGTCTTGGTGCCTGAAGGGAGGAGGTGGCATTGGGGGGTCATTTCTGCTCAATTTGAGACACTGAAGCAATTTTCAGAGAAGAATTGAATGCCAGAATGGCCAATGTTTTATGGTTGATAATTAGAAATAGAAGACTAAGAACTTGGAAAGAAGGAAAGTGGGAAGGTTTGCAGTACATTCTTAAGAAGAGACAAGGAGGTAAATTCCCATGGGGAACATAGAATCCCAAATCCTGGACTCTACAGGGAGTTATTGTGAGTGGATTACAATGGGTTACCACCATTGTACATTTTTAGCTCTAGGAGGCAAGCACTGTTTTAATAGGCCCGGAGGTGTTTTCCTATCTAGTACAATCAAATTATTCTAGACTGGGAGGCAGATGTCAGTGCCTTGGCTTTGTTATAAATGCACCATTAAATATCGAAAACATGCTCATTGATCTTATACATGATGATATCCATTGTCATTTGAATGTCTCATACTTTTATGATCAATAGAAATACAGGAAAGAGGCAAAAGGTGGCCGGG
The DNA here is from genome assembly GCA_004026585.1 of Noctilio leporinus. NCBI lineage: Eukaryota > Metazoa > Chordata > Mammalia > Chiroptera > Noctilionidae > Noctilio > Noctilio leporinus. Next base: position 141,865 of record PVIW01000192.1, on the reverse strand, counting down.
GACTTTTGCCAAGGTTTTTTTTTTTTTTTTTTTTTTCCAGCAAAGATAAACAGGTTCTTCATGTTCCCAAAATTTGTCTTGACTTCTTACGTTGGTTCCCACTTCTCCTAAATTTTGATAGGCCAGGTCTATTCATAGTGGAATGAGGTTGTTGAGGTGGTAAAAGGGGCAGCAAGGGCATTCTAGATCATGTGATCTGTCCCAGAGGACAGATCATGAGATGAAGGTACTACCATCAACTCTCATTTAACTGGGATGCCCAAGATTTATGTTCCTGGTTATTTGAGGTTAACCAGAAAAATCTTTTATTTCCAATCATTGCAAATTTGTCAGTTACTCAAAATCTACTTTCTTTCTAAAACATTATGTGGTAAATACAATAGAATTTTTGCTTGATGTATGAGGATTTCACTGTGCCTTGGGGCTCTCCTTCTAATGATTTGTTCCTATCAAGATTGACACTGTGTAAAAATGATAATTATACAAAATTGCCTTCTAGTACCACTCCCACACTCTTACCATTCATCTCTCTTTTTCATCCTTTTTCCTGTTGCCCTGTATATTTTTTGTACCTTCATTTTCTGGCAAAATTAGCCCTAGGAAATATTGGAGACATAAATATTAGAGACATAAATGAGAGCAGTCCTTTATGCTTTAGGGAGCCTTCCTTCTTTAGGCAGCTGAAACTCACCAATGGGTCATATACCAAATGTCTGTTTGTGAATTATTGCATTTCATCAAATCTCAAATGCTATTGGTTATAAAATTCACTGTAATTTTATGTACCACTCAGAAAAAAAAAAAACAAAAAAACCTGCCAATAAACTATGATTTGATGCATTCTCATTCCTTAGAATTCTTCTACTTATTAAAAGTTCTTACACTTATTTAGACATAGCTTTTTATTGCATCGCTCTTGTGCATCTATGAAAAGGACACAGGCAAAATAAATTGAATAAGGTTTTTCTAAAATGTCTCTGATGAGAGCCTAGTTTTCTGAATTGCTTTTTGTCATCAATATGTATGTTTTTCCACATAATGTCATTTTCTGTCAATGCCCACATAAGCACTGGTGACTTAGTGTTTCTTAAATGAATTTTTAAAAGGACAAAGAGCCATCAGTGGTAGGCCCTTTAGCAGCCTTGCAATTATATGTATAGAATGGGCCTACTTTGGACTCTGGCTTTATTTAACATCTAATGTATCACCACCCCGACCCCTGTCCTATAACTGTTTGATTCTTGGGCTTAAGAGAGTCCTTCACTGTGGCATCATTGTACTTTAATGTGACTTACATGCCCTATGTGGGTTATCTCTTTGATCTTCAAAGCAACCCAATGAGGTAGGTACAATTACTACCCCATTTTACAGACAAGGAAACTGAAGCTTCCAAAGGTTAAGTAATATGTCTAAAACATAATTAGTGGTGGGGTTGGGGCTTGAATTTTACTTTCTTGCCTGCTTCTAATCTCTGTGCCACATTAGGATTGTTGGCTTTATTGATCACTCTCCCCACAGTCATCTCAACCTTGGTATAGTGTATATGTAGGAAGTCAGGGAGCTGTGAGCAGCACGGGTCTGGACTCACACAGACCTGAACTCAAATCCCGTGTCTAGCCCTTCTCAGCTATGTGGTCCTGGGGAAATTATTCAATTTTTCTGAGTCTGTTTGCCCAGCTATCAACGTGACAATAATACCGACCTCACACAGAGATTGTGAGGTTCAGATGTGATAACTTTTGAAACAGGCCCAACACGATACCCTGTTTACTTCCCACTCCTCACATGAGTTCACTTACATATCTGGCCCTTCGTCATTCACACAGTGCATAATTTTTTCTGAATGAACGTTGTATTGGGTGTAATTTTCTAGGTAACTGAGGGTTAATTAGAAATTCTCTCTTGTTCCAACCCTTGTTAAAAATCTTTACAAAGTGTCAGGATCCATTTTTCTTCCATGCAGTGAGCATGATTTAATCTTTGATTCATTCTGAACATCAGTCCTCATTACCCAGGCCTGCAGGTAGAGTGGAGAATGATGTTGGAAATTGAGAATAACATGAAAATTGGTTTTAAAATTTAATTCTAAATGTGAACTTCAAAAAGAAAAGTAATCTCCCTTTTTTCCTCAGACCTTCAGCAAAATGCCTATATATTTTAAGCAATGTAATTGAAGGCAAGCCATTAGAAGAATTCTGTATTTATATGCAATTGCCATTTAAGTATTTGTCTAATAATTTATTTTTAAAAAGTTCATTCATAGCCTCCTATGTAGGCAGGCAAGGGGCTGATATTCAAGACAGACATGGTGACTGTCTGCATGAAGCTACTGTCCAGTGGGGAAGACAGACAGTTGGTAGACAAGTCCTGGGAACTTGGGAAGCCATGGCAAGAATACTACCTGGTCTGGATTTGGGGGCTAGTGAGGGTGAAAATGGTGAGGGCATTCTGGAGGAAGTGATGCTTAATCCAAGGATGAGTTAAAGTTGGACAAAGGAGAAGGTTTTCTATGTAGGAGACACAGCCTGTGTTGTCCAAGGGGCTAAGGTCAGTATGGTTGAAACAGAGTGGGGATCCTAGAGTGGGTGGGATAGGGTAGAGGGGAAGGGGTCAGGCATGCCTCTGACTGGTTGTCTAAAGGACTCTCCTGCAGCTTCATTCAGCCTTCCATTCTTTCATTGGTCACTTCATTGGCACCAGAGGTGCTGGAGGCACCGAGCGTATTAGGCAATGCACATGCACTAGAAGCAGGTAATAATAGTCCTGAGCCTCAGGGTCCACTCAGTCAAAGGGAAAGATAGGTACATCTGAAGTCAAGGATGGCTGAAGGTGAGAGATAGGTACAGGCCACAAAGGCGGGAGCAATAACTCAACCCAGAAGATGAACTGTGCCTTGTGCATGGTCCATGCCTATCTTGTTAATGACTGGCCCCTCACTGGCCAGCCAACGTATCTCCTGGCATTGAGTGGACCTTCAGTGAGTATTTGGTAATTGACTGAAGAAAGAAATGAGTGGGGAAATGGTGTATCCCTCCCCTAATAACAGCTGTTCAAATGGTTTTCTTTAGTTTGTGCTGCACACACATCAGGAAGCACCTCGGCCTTGTTGCACCTCAAGCCGCATGATGTTCTGGAAATTGGTTTAGAAAAGGTACATTTGACCTTGCTGCCGTAGAACTTACAGCGGAATGAAGAAGATAGGTATTAAATAACCACGCAAATAATTATGTAATTAAAAGGGTGACCTGTGATACAAAGATGTACAGGGTGATGTACAGGCATGTAAAGGGGCCAAGGAAGGCTTATTTAGAAATTACTGTTTGCACAGGATTTTGAAGGGAAAGGAGGACAGAGGGAGTAGCAGACGCAAAGGCCCCAAGACAGAGAGGAGCAGAGTCTGTTGGAAGACACCACAGAAGGCTAATGTGGCTGGACCCTGGGGAGGAGCCAGGAGAATATCTGGAGATGGGGCATATGCAAGGGCTCCCAGGTGAGGTCCCTCAGCCACGTGAGAGACTTTGATCTGTGGCCTGAGAGTTGTGGGAGCCATGGAAAGGTTTCAAACAGGAGGAACATGCTTGCTGTGAAGCAAATGGATTGGAGGGGAGCAAGAAGGGACAGCGGGACACACTTGTGCACCGTCACCCAGCCTCCAGCAGGCTAACCATGCCCTGGTGCAGACAGCCTTAGGAGTGCAACGCTGAGATCTGGTTAAGCGAGGACTGGAGTTTTCATATCCGTTCTTCCTAGGTTTTCCAGAATGACCTGTCTCCTCTATCTGCATTAAAGCTGACACTGGAAAGAGGATGGTTCTTTGCTATTTGTTTTTTAAACCAATTTTGTGAAACAGCAGGCATGACCCTTCTCTTTTATGGTTGTTATTCTCAGGGAGAGGCTGTGGGTCACAGCAGATAATGTGGTTTGATCAGAGCCTATTTTCTTCCTTGGTTCCAGGGGGCACCAGGGGCACTAAAGTTGAGCAGGAGTGGAATTCACCCTCTGTCAGCCATTGGCTTGAAAGGGGGCATTAGCACGTACTATTCAATTTGGTACACAAGCTCCTCCTGGATACTGAACTGGGTCCTTATCCCATTTTCCCCACTTATAACGAGCTGTTAAAGCACACTGATCATGCCATTTGCAGAGATAGCTATGTGCTGGCCTAATTGTGGCCGCCCCTGCCCTGTCATCTCAATCCTCCTCCTAATGGCTGGGCAGAAATCTCCCCACCGAAACTGACTGGAGCTCTGAGGGCAGGGAGGGCCCTGGGAGGAGAGACCACAGACATTCCCATTTGGGTTCTTCTTCCTCCCCATCTCCCCAGAGACCGTCTCAGGAATGCTAATGGATTGAGGAAGGGAGCGGGAGGCTGGGCCTCCATTCCTGTTGGCCTGAGCACTTCTCCTATCTGGCTTTTGTGGGCAATGCAGACAAGCAGACTGCTGACTTCTTGGGACCAGGCCAGCTGATGAACAAGGATAATTATGTCTGTGGGTTTGGAATTCCTCAAAACCACAGGTGAAATGATTCACCCCAGACAAGGGCTTTCCCCAAAGAAATGACTCCTGGGAGTAGCTAGAAAAGAGGTGCGTTTCTCCAATGTGGGGAGCTGACTGTTCTCTTTCTTGGTGAGGGAGCCCAGGGAGGGCTGTTTTTCTTCAGAAGCCTGCAGAGATGTTGGCAGATGGTGGCACCACTGAAAAGGCCCAGAGCCTTGGTCCCACCCCGACATCAGCTGGATGCATGAACTTAGCCAAGATACCCTTTTGCTGCCTTGACCCCAGAGTCCCAGTCTTTAAAATGGGTGACAATGGCTATATTAACAGTATCACCCTCCCCCTCTCAGTCAACATCTTCAGGTATGTGGCTCAGTTCTCTTGAGCAAAGAAGTTGCCCAGGTGGACTGCCCTGTGTTTCTAGGACTTTGATTTCAGCTGCTTCTTCCATTGCAGGGAGAAAGGGGATCTCTAATGGGGTGAGTTTTGTGACACACTCCTGCTCAAAGAGGTCTCCCTGTCTCCCCATCAAAACACCTGAAAATTTCATATTCATATCTTATTTGAGAGGGAGGCCAGGCAGGTAATGTGGTAGAAAGACAAAAGAACCTGAGTTTTGGTGCTGAGACATAAGCAATGGGCATTCCCAGATTACTCTTCCTTAAGGTACTGTCACCTCCTAGTCCTGCTGCCCCCATCAAGGAACCCCTGCTGGACAATCCAGCATGGCCTCCATCCCCTACCTGCTGGCCCTTGACCCTGTTGGGTCACTCCTATTTGTGAGGTGTGGATGAAATGTCACTCTGAAGGACAGAGTTTCTGGCCTCCCTAGTGCCTGAGGGGGCTGAGTGATACAATGTAGAAGTAGAGGGAATCAACTCTTCATAGACTTGGACCAATGGGGAGGAAGATGGGCAAATCCTCCCTGCTGGGGACCAGTTTGCCCTTGCAAGTCTTTTAGAAAAAGTCCCACATGCTGAGCGAACGCATCTGCCACCTGACTTGCTGTGCCCAGTAGCAGCTGGGGTGAAGGAGTAGCCAGCACCACGAGGCCATGAGGCATCTCATGTGTCCGCCTGGCCCTTCCCTTGCCTCACTTTCCTTTTCCCTCACTCACTGCACCTTCCAAAGCATGTCTGCACTTGAATTCCTGTAGAAGCTCTGCTTTCTGGATAACCCAAACTAAGACATAGGTAATGGCATTCGAATCTGCCACTCATGAGCCATGTAGCCTTGTGCAAATTCTTCCCATCTCTTAAAATGTCCGATTTCTTTATAAATTAATATTATAAAATAGGAATATTAATATCTATCTTTTAGAGTGTGAAAAGTGATAGGGTGTCTATGAAGGACTTAGCAAGGGGCCTGCTGTATATACCTAGGGAGTGCTCAACATTCGTTACCTTTATTATTGCTGCCGTTACTGTTTGTGACAGAAACAGCTAGCTGTCCATCAAGTGTTAGTGCATCTCTTCCACGAAGAAGAGTGATTGTTGTGCCCGGCCAGGGACTTCACTCTTCAGACCTTCCTTGCTCTAAGAAAGACTTTTGCCTAAATTCTGGCCAATGGAATGTGGGTAGAAGCGATATAATGCCTCGTCCAGGCCTGGCTCATAAAGTGTTCTTGCTGCAGCTTATGCACATGTTGAGGACAGAAGAGTATCCATCACCCTGGAGCCCTGAATGGCTACAGAGCAGAGACCCCCTGCTCATCAGCCCCTCCCCTTATACCACCATTGGAATTTTTATGATCAAGAAGTGAATTTCAGCCCTGGCTGGTGGCACATTGGAAAAGGCACCGGCCTGTGAACCCAAAGGTTGCTGGTTCGATTCCCCAGCCAGGGCACATAACCAGGTTGCAAGCCAGGTCTCCAGCCAGGCCCGTAGCTGGAGGCAGGTAAAAGGCAACCACACATTGATGTCTCTCCCTTTCTGCGTCTCTCCATCTCCCTCTCTCTAAAAAGAATAAATAAAATCTTAAACAAAAAAAAGAAGCGAATTTCTTTTCTGTTAAGCCACCAAGAGTTTGGATTTAATCTGTTGTAGCAACTGGTGTCACCTTAGTGATTACACTGTTGTAGCTATTGTTGCAACAATTTATTGTTATTCAGAGTAAAACCCTTTCTAGGAGGCCCTGTTAGGCTCTTCAAATGGTTAATCCTGTGGACTCTAGAGTTAGAATGCCTGGATGTGAATTCCAATCCATCACATTATCAGCTGTGCAACTTCTATGCTGAATTGCTTGAGCTGTAAAATGGATCATATGGGTGAGAAAGCCTATGTAAGGATCAGGAGAGTGCCTGGCACAGAGTGAACTCAGTAAAAGTTAACTACCACCACCACCATCTCCCCTGTCACTCCCATCATCTCACCATCACTAGTTGTCATGGAGAGCTGGACACTGTGTGAATAGGAGATGGACCTTGAATTGAGGAGGGGCACGAAAAACAGGGTACACCGGTTTGAGAAAGGCCGCAAAGTAGTGGAAAGTTGAAGCAATGTGGTTGTGAAGGCAGGGCCAACCTCACAATTTGGTGAAGAACAGGAAGATGGCCAATATGCACCTTCTAGGAACCTGTGTGGGTGGAGCCTGGCCTGGGGTGCTGGGGAGATGTAGCGGAGAAGAGGGGATGAGAAACAGGACCCTGGTCACCTGGGGTGCACCAGGCCTGAGATGGGGAGTGATAATTTCTTTAACCTTCACCACAAACCTCACAGAGATGCTAAGACCCCCATTTTACAGATGAAGCCAATACATGGGACTCAATGGAATTTACCCACAATCACCTAGTAACTGGTGGAGGTGAGATTTGGCCCTAGACTGGGTAGAGACTGTTGTCTCTTGAACCACATCCAATCACCAAGGCTAATTGGGCAGAATTTCAAGATGTAACTGGGAAAGGTCAAGGAGTGTCAGTAGAATGGTACTTGCCCTACCTTAACCACTAGCTGACATTGTGGCTTTTGGCAAATCACTTTATTGTCTTTGATCCCCCCACCCCCACCCCAGTACAAGGGGAAAGGGTATGAAGGGAAGCCACATGTGCTAGGTACTATATTGGATCCTTTGAACAGAACAACTAGTTCATTACCTCTCCAACAATGTACAATATGTAGGTGATATTAGGAGAACTGAGGGACAAAGAGAGACCTAGTCACTTGACCCAAATCTCTGTGTCATGCCCAGTTTCCTGGGTATGTGTATCAGCAATGTTTTTAGGGTGTTAAAGTCCCAAGTCATTGTGCTTCACCACACTGGTACCTATAAGACTTCTTCTAGCTCTTGCTTTACCCAATCTCATTTCTGTAGAATTTCTTCAGGAAGCAATGCAAGGGAAATGGCAACTTGAATATCTAGCTCCATATCCGCTTACCCTGTCTCCCAGCCTAAGAGAGCGGAAACAGAGCCAGGTAGCCCCATTTGAAGCATAAGATCAGGAATCTCTGTTCTGGCTGGGAATGAATCACTTTCTTCCATGCCATCCACCCTCCTCCCCTACCATAGCTGTCACTCCTAGCTTTCTCTGTTTTATTTTAAGGAGGGGCGCAATTTAAATGCTAATTTTGCATCCCTTCTTGCATGACTCCTAGTTCTTCTGTGTGTTCTGTATTATTAGCCGAGGCCCACCCATCACAGAGAGCAGGGCCAGGGATTGTTTGGGTCCAAATGAAAGTTGACACAACTCAGGGTTTATCTGCTTCAATGGGCGGCTCTCCAGGGAGCGGAGTTTTTGGACTTGTGGACAGTTTTGTGCCTTTTAATGAGCTGCTGCAGCCTGTGATAGCAGGGGGCTAGTGATTGCTTTAGGGGATTTGATAACAAGAATGGGAATTGCATCTCAGACCAGTGCAGCCTGCCTTCCTGCCACTGTTATTAATGCAAACAGCTGACCTGCTCAGGGCCCTTCAGGGATGAGGGAGCCAGAGAACCAGGTCATTGTAAGGGAAGGTGCCCCATGGAATATGTCCATCCACATCGACAGACCAGGAGCTCCTTGAATCTCAGACCTGGATCTGTGTAGAAAACTGTGTGGGACAGCTGTTTTTATATCCCAAGCCCAGTGAAGAGAGAGAGCCAGTGTCAGCCAACTCCTCAAGTATTGTAAGAGTGCCTCAGGCATCTGTGATTCAATTTCTGTCCAAGAGGAAGGAATCAACGATGAGGAAAAAGAACACAACCTGAGTCAGAGAGGTTGTGGTATTGCTAGTTGGGTCAGAAGGGAGTTCTGTGTATTCCTTCCCCAGAACCTAGAAGGTTTGCACCCACTCTACGTGACTTGGGATACTGAAACCCACCGTTGCCCAGAAGATCTGGGGTAAAAGAAGGCTATTCCCTTCTGATCCTGACCTGAAAGTCTTTTCTTGGTGGACAAACCAGTTGGAAACAAGACCCTGACAGCCTCCTTCTAGCTTAGTTGTGTCTTCTTTGAAATTGAGTAGGATGGTTCATTTCAAAGCGTGTCTGATAGATCCTCCATCAGACTGTCCAGTTTCCCCAAATAACCATTGACACTGGTATCTTGCTTCATGGTTTTCAAAGCATTTTCACTTACCCTCATTTGAGCAGCTTGCGCAGGCTCTGGAATCTGATAGTGTAGGTTCAATCCCAACTCTACCAATTCCTGACTGATATATCAAGACAAAAACGCTTAACCTGACCTGCAAAGTGGACATGGTAATTCTTACCTCACAGAGGTTTGGGGGAATATGAAATGAGATGATACATTTAAAGCCCTAGGCTCAGGATCTGGCATTTAGTTAGCTGCTGTTATTATCATTTTTAATAATCCTTATAACATTATGAGCTATAAGATAATAATTAGATAGGAATTATTAGACAAATACTAAGCATCTCTGACTTAGAACATAAGCTTGCTTCATGGTCAGATACCCTATCTTTTTTGACTTGTTAGAGTAAGTCGCAGAAGGTCAATTTCTGGACCAACTGGGAATTTGGGTTGATCTGTGAATCCATCCCAGGAAGAGTGCTTCTACTGTCTTCTTGATCCACGATGGTCTATGAACTGATCCTTCTGTTAGATTCTTGCAATGAGACAAGAAAGATGAGGCACAGTTCAGAACACATGAATCCACACCATCCTTCCTCCCTTTCCTCTCCTCTGACCAAATACCCTGGTACCCAGTTTAGCCTGAGCTATTGCCCATCACAAGTGCAGAAAAATAGCTAAAGGCCATCAGTATGGCCTGGGTGCTACTTCAGTGCCCCCGGCAGACCTGGCTGTCTCATTGTATGGATTAGAGTACTAGAGGAAATACCCTCAGGAGTGGCAGTCATCTTGTTCTCCTCCCCAGATAGGAAGGTGGTGAGGGCGCCCAGGGCCAGAGTGCCTAGGACTTTCGGGTTCATCCATCTGGTTCACAGTGCTCCTAGGAGTGGCCATTTGCTCTTTAGCTGGACAAGTTGTTTTGTGGGACATTTTGTTGAACATTATTTGTGTTCTGGGCTATGAGTATTATTTGAGGAAGTTGCCTAACCTCTCTGACCCTCAGTTTTTTCATGCATAAAATGCAACAACATTCCTTATTTCATATTGTGAGTGTTAAATGCAGTCACATATGTAGAACATACACACATTACCTAGCATATATTAAGGACTCAGTAGATACCGTATGTTTTCTGTTTCGGTCACATAGTGATTAGTTGTATAAATAAAACCTCTTTGGCAATGAAATTAAGGCCTGTGAAGGAGAGAGAGAAGGGAGCCAGAGAGTCAATCTGTTCTCTGAGAGTGATAGCTGAGGAAATAATCTGTTTATAGTGTGGTTATTTATTTGTAAAATAAACCACCCAGGATTGTACACAGTGTGGGGTTATTTTTTTCCAGCTGTGAACTGCAGTTTGTAAACCATGATCTATGGATTATTAAACTCACTTAGCCTTTGAGAAAGCCTGAAATCAAACAATTATTTTTACTTCTTCCCACCCACTCCTTCCCTGTCCCAGCCCCTGGGTCTGATAAGCCATCCTGGACTTTGCGCCCCATTCGGGGAGCTGCACCTAGCTAGGTGGGCTCTGTGCTGAGGAAAGACATATGCAGGGCTTTGTTCACAGTGGTGTAATTGGAGTAGGGGGTTCTTGAAACATTCCCTAAGAGAGACTTCCAAGGAATACAGAGGCCTGGTTTGTAATGTTGGGTGATGAGAAATAACAGGATGTGTTGGTACCAACCCCACAGGGAGGTCACTTTACTGCCTCTCTAGCTCCATCCATTATCCCAGGTGACTACTGCCCAATTATCGGCCCGATGCTCCTCTCTCTAGACTAAAACCAAAGGGAGAATTGGGGTGGAGTGTGTGTGGGTGGGGAGGCAAGGGTGGGGGCATGGGATGAGTACTTATTTTATTATTACAGTCTGTTTTCACATATGCCTTCCCGTCAGGCCATATGATCCTCAAGGGCAGGACTGGGACATGACAGTGCCTCCTGTATCCCCAGTGCCTGGCCCAGAGCAAGTCAGTGGTTGTGCTAAGAAAACAGTTGAGGGCTTCAGTGGCTCCTCTTCTTTCTGCAATCTTCTCTGGCATCCTGCCCTCCACCCTGAAGATTTGTGGCTTTGTTTCGTTATGGTGAGAACCAACCAGACATCCAGAACAGAGGGCAGCAAGGAGTCTTCTTTGCTGTTCTAGGGAAAAGCATGACTGGAAGGGATGCTAACCAGGAAATCGTATCATTTTCTGTTCACCACTGGGACTTCATTAAGGGGAAAAAAAATAAAAAGATAAAAAGAGCTGCCTAAGTGTTTGGAATAGGCTTTTATGACAACAGTGAGGTCTGTTGCAGTGCAGGGAACTTAGGAGCTGACTCACTTGTTGTACATTGGAGCTGCAGGGGTGAGAGGCAGCATGGTATGTTTGGATTTAAAAAAATCTCTTCCTGAGGCACATGGGGAGGCACCCAGCAGCTAATTTTCTGGCGCATCATGAGATGATTTGATTCCTTGATGGCAGAGGGTCACTTGTAATCAGCAGCATTCAGAACTGCAGTGTCACCTAATTTTCCTCCCCTTGCATTTCCCTCTTTATCAGTGTCTAAACCTCAGCTTCTCTGAGTTGTGCAGCACTGGAGGAAAACCATTTGGTAGCAAGAGAATGGCTGGGTTTGCCATTCTCTGGCCAGAGCCGGCCCAAGCAAATCACTGGTTCTAAACCCTGAAGTCATTTGTTATGTCTTGTGGCATAAATGGCAAAACAAACAAACAAACGAAAAAAACCTTTCCTAATCTATTAATGGCTTATTCAAAGCAGCACATAATTCAGAGCCTTTGCTATTTCCCAGCTGACAAAAACACGCTCCATTAATAAAAATATTGGAAACTGGCACATTCATGGTCTCATTTTGACGTTCAAATGAATATCTGGTCTCCTGAGTTTTTGAAAGAATAAGATTGGTCCGTGTAGCCTGTGCAATTCTGTCATTCACAATGAAGTCATGTGGCTAGATGGGCTGAATGGGTTTGGTCGGGGGTAGGATCGTGGTCACACATAGTTTGCACCAAGTGGCATTGATTTCTCTGTTCGAAAGCAGAGTCCTGCGCACGATGGGCCTGCGTTTGGTGTATCTGATGCTTCACCCTGCGGATGCCAACCGGTGCATGATTGCTTGGGCCTGCTGGGTAGGGTACAGGTCTGTGGCAATTTCTGAATAAGGCGTGGATTTAGGGTGAGAGAAGATGGAACAACCCGGAGGCTTCTGATGAGATGGCCGCTTAGGATATAACCAGGCAGTAGGGACTTTTCCATTACCCTCCCATAGTACGAGGTCGGCCCCCAACAGATCGGCCGTGCAAACGGTTTTAAATATATTGATGTTGGCTTGATACTTTTGGGACAAACCTCATACACAGGGTTAAGAGCTTTAGCTTATTCCAAATAAACACTAACCCGGAGCACAGACAAAGCTGACAGGACAAAGGGACCTAGCTGTCTGTCCCTTATTCACATCTGCAGCCCTTTCTGTCTCTCTCTTGTTTTGGAATTAAGTTCCAAGGCTGCTGTGTTTTGCCTGTGCCTTCTCTTATTTCCCTGTCCCCCCTTCTCTTCTTAAATGACTCACAGATATTTCTGGAGACCTTTTCTCCCCCAAGTAGCACAGAACCTGTGACACCAATGAAAAGGAAGCATAGTCCACTCCAACGGCAATCTTCACCTCCCCACAATGGTGTGCGTTTCCCCCCTGCCACCCCGCCCCCACCCACCGCTAACCCTTCCTTCTTTCCCACACCTGTCCATTGACTACCTGTTAGCCAGCTCTGGGTTGTGGGGGGCTCCAAGCAGGCAACAGTGAGCTCAGTCTGGAGGTGAAGAGATAAAACAACCAACTGTGCAAGAGCGAAACTAATTACAGGTGGCTGGGGCGTAGCAGAGGAGGAGCGCAGCGGGCTAGGAGAGCCAGGCACAGCGAGACTGGCCTAGGATCCAAAGGCTTCTCTGAGTGTCTTTGGCTGAGACCCATTGGGCCACCAGCCCCAGTTCCTGCTGCTCCTGACCGCACAGCAACTCAGGGAACATCTGACCTGCAGAGATCTTAACCCAGTCCATCCCCCTCCAGAAATCCTTCCAGCCAAGAATCTCAACCCTTCACTGATAAACCTTTTATCCTTTTTAAATGATTCCTTCAAGGTTTTGCCTCCTGCTCAAGGTCAGAGTCAGCCCTTTAGAAAAGGGAGGAGAGAGCCCATCCAGAGCCATCGTCCTCCTTCCTGTCGCTATTGTGCCTTAATTGAACCCCTTTACATGAGTAGAAGCCATTATGACCATTATTTTGTTATTCATTGCCCACCCGTTTAGGCCTCTGAATAGCCTTCATGGGCCATTTTGGGCACCATTCTCTGCCTCCTGGGACACGGGTTCTTCTCAGGGACAGATGCTGGCTGCATCAGGGGCACTGGCCTGTGATTCAGTGGCTTATTGGAGGCAGTGCCCCTCAGAGCACAACGGGGGCTGGGCTGAGGTCAGATGCAAGGGCCTCTCTGGGCGGGGACTGGAGAAACTGAGGAAGGGCTGTGTCTCCAAAGGTGAACTTTAACTACTTAGGGATTGACTTGATTACAATGGAGCCTGTGGGTATTTGCAGAGGGAAAGCCGTTCAACCTGGCCTCCTTGGGTGAGGTCCAGGCCAGCTGCAAACAGCTGCCCCAGTGCTGGCCAAGAAAGTAGGTCTCAGGGAGCTTTGAGGACATAGCCTCTCTGCAGCTTCTATTTCAGGAGGATGGCATTTGTTTTTAGAGGACTGTGACCCTGGATATTATTAGTTGAGAATTGTCATTTACTATGTGCTAGGCCCTGGGCTAGGGGCTCCCTTAAGCTGGAAGATCCCTGAGAGCAGAGATCTTGTTCTTGATTCATTCCACATATGCTTATTGACTGCTCACCACCTGCCAGTACTGTGCTGAACTGGTAGGCAAAACAGCCTCCCTTCCTTTCTCTCTCTTTCTCTCTCTCAGAGTTTACAGAAGAATGGTGTGAAAGTTAAGGGAATAGCCCAGGACCATGACATGAATTAACAGTTCAGTGTAGAAGAAAACAATGAAGGAGTTGAACAGCCAAGGATACCATTTCTGAAGAAATGGTAATTAATATGAGAAAGAGCCAGTCAGGGGAGAGTTGGGACATTCTAGACAGAAGGAGCAGCATATGCAAAGGTCCTGAGACGGGACAAACCTTAGTGATTTCAAGGAACAAAATGAAGGCCCTGTGGCTAAAGCAGTTCTCAAAATAGATCTCAAGACCCATGGTATCAGTAACAGCCCAGAGCAGGTTAGAAATGCAAATCTCTTAATTTGCAAATCTACTCTTAAGTAGACTCCAGGTCTACTGAATCACAGACCCTGAGGCAGGTGGGGCCCGACAATAGCCCAGGGGATTCTGATGGGGGTTAGAGTCAGACCATCAAGCACAGTGAGCAAGGGGCCTGGTTGCCTGTAGAGCTAGATAGGGTCAGGGAAGGTGCAATAGCGAGTTTGAATTTCAAATGCAATTGGAAGGCACCAAGGGATTTTCAGCACTTGGGTGACATGATCTGATTTTCAATTTTAAAATGCTGCTGCGTGGAGCTGCAAAGCACCCGGGGTGGACAACAGAAGATGGAAGACAGGTTGGGAAGCTGCTGACTGGATCCCTAGCTCCTAGAACCACACGTGGGGCAGGTAGGGAGTCAGTAAATATTTATTAAAAGAATGATCACGAATATTCCCATGGCATGCTCACATTTCCTTTATAGCATTTGCCACATGAAATTAATAAATTGCGCATAATTGTTGGTGTGTCTCTGCCCTCCCCTGCGATTTCTACAAGGCGAGAACAGGCACCAGACACAGTGCATGCCACGTAGGGCCTCGAGGAATATTTGTGAAATGAATAATTGAATGTAATCATAGCATCTCCGTGAATGGGCTTTTTATTAGTCCCGTTTTACAGGACACAAAACATTATGAGATACGTTCTCTTAGGACCCCAGAGACAGGAAACGTAGGGGCTACAAACAGAACCCAAGCTCTTCAAAGGGGATGTTAACTCCTCCCTTCTTTGTACTGTTACTTTTATGTTAATTTTGGAAAAATTACCAGTAGAATTCCTGGGTAATGTCCGTGCTGGTGAAACAGTTCCCAGAGAATGATTCCCAGCTTTGAGCAACCGCACCAGGACCCACTGCATCAAAAGGCGAGGATGTTTGGGGGCCTGCCGGGTTGCCATGGTGTCTGACCTGTAGAAGGCAGAGGCCTGAGTGTGCATATTCATGGTGGGACCAGCTTCCGAAGGGGGAAGGGAAGGGAGCCATCCTAGGCGGTACCACTGCTCCTACTGGTCAGGGTTGGAGCACCTTGGAAATGTGGTGGGGTTGGTTATCCAAGTGACTGATGGCTGCTGTCAGCTCCTCCCAACCAGATGAGGACCCAGCTCTGAAAAACATGATCAAAAGGCTCTGCTTTCACAGGTAGAAAAAGAGAAATAAAAGGTGTACCTTTAAAGAATACTATGATAACCAACTGTTCCTGGGATACTCCCTAATGCCATATAGCCCTTTAAGAGCACCTACAATGTGCCTGGTGCCATGCCAGGTCTACAGGGACTATTACGTTTTAATTCTCGGGCACGTTTGTGCGATGCTAATAATGCTTTTTAATAGGTAACATCTATTGTATGGAGCAGCCCTGTAAAGTAGCTGTTCATGCAGATCAAAATACCTGGGGCTTGAAGATCAAATGAATAACTTGCCTGACTTCTCAAACCGAAGTGTCAGAGGTGGGACTTGAACTCCAGCCTTTCTGACTTCAGAGTGCATGTCCTCCGCTCCACACGATGCTCTCTCTTTGGAGCAGTTGACCTTCCCCAGGGCCGGGCTCTGCCTTACTGGTGATGTCTCCTGTTATGTGGGACATGGACCGGAGATGAATCAGAGACGAATTCAAGACACATTAGACCAGTGGTGGCTGTAGCCCCATCCCCAGTCTGCCCTTTCTCTTGTCACCCCTCCAGGACTTCGCGCTTCTGTAAAGCTCAGTTGAGGCAGGAGGGGGATCAGGTGGTGTAGTAGGTCTTTTCCTTTATCCAAAAATATTTATTGAGCTTCTACTATGTACTAGACCCTCTTTACAGGTACATGAAACAGATGATAGTTCTACTCTGGTAATCGATAAACTAATGGAAAAAGAAAAACCATAAGCAAAATTTAAAGAAGATGGAGGAGAAGGAAAATAACGCTACCATCATCATTTCAGGGGAGTGGTGATAAATGCTATGAAGAGACCAAAATAAAATAATGTGGTAGAAGATCAGGGTGGGGTGGGTAGGCTAATTCATGTTGGGTGGTCAGGAAACGTCTCGAGAAAGGTGACTTGAAGGCAAGAAGGAACCAGTCATGCAATGACCTAGGGACCAGCGTGCCAGGCAGAGGGAAGAGCAAGTGCCGCTGCTCCGAGAAGGACCAGCTTGGTGAGGAGGGAGAGAACTGGGGAGAGAGAGGGAGGACATGGGCAGAACCAGCTCATGGAGGGCCTGGTAGGCTGTGGTAAGGAGTTTGGGCTTCGTTTTAATTAGGATGGGAGGCTGTTTGAGAGAGTTCAGCAGGAAATGACACCCTCTGATTTGCATTTTTAAAAGGTCACTTGGGCTGCCACATGAAGGATGGACAGCAGGGGGCTAGAGGGAGAAGGAGCAGGAAGGGCAGCTGTCCCTGCGGGATATGTGGGCCTGGGATGCAGTAGGACAAACTGAGGGAAGCGGATGGATTTTATAGCTAGCTTCTGGGCAGAGGGGAGAACAGAGATGTGAGTGATGAAGCCCCTGTGCAAAGGGTCTTACAGATAAAACTCATTTCTTACCCCCAAGGAATAATGATAGAGAATGAAACACAGAAGTGAGTTGTAGGGGCTTGAAATGAGTCTGTGGGTGCAGGGGCGGTTAGAGAAGGAAAGGAGGCAGGGCGTCCTTCCTTCCAGGCCACTCACCCACTCTCTGCCTCCTTTCTGGTGGCACATCCTACTGATGGTTTAGTGGCAGACTTGGCCCCTGTGTGCCAGGCATCTGGCTCTTGCCCAGCCTGCAAGCCCAGCCAGATAAGAGCATCAGGAGGCAGCAGCCTTAGGGGCAGAGGAGGCCCTAACGTGCCCTCTGGGTCAGGTGCCCGTAGCTGCCACCCGAGGAACGGTTCATGCCCTGCTGCTGGTGCCCGTGACAGCCGCACCACAGCGGGGTGCAGGCCGTGCTCATGCTGGAGATCAAGGAGGATGCAAGGTGCCTAGCCAGCTGTAGCTGCTCCCAGAGCCCCATCCTACAGATGTCTGGTCCGACTAGGGAAGGAGCCCTGGGTGAGTGAACCCTCACCCAAGTCTTTCTGTGTCAAAGCCACACATTTGTGTGAAATAAGATAAAAACAAGCCCCGCACATGCCCCCTGTTCACTGCCGGGAACATTCCAGGGTTCCATGCCCCCACAGACTTAGGTTGTGCCAGCTATGGTATCAAGTACTATTCTAAGTGCTTTATATTTAACTCCTTTCATCTTTACAATGACCCTGCAAGGTAGAGTCTGTTATCCCCACTGACTTGCAGAGCAGGAAACCAAGGCACAGAGAGGTTTAGATGTCCAAGTCTTGGCGGCTAAGAGGTAGATTCAGAATTTGAACCCAAGAAATCTGGCTCTTGACCCCTTATGTCTAACCAGTTCTGTACACACAGTAAATGAAGAGTAGAGCCCATGGTCTTCTTGTGGCACACAATGTTCTTTGGTCCATCCTCTGGCCTTCCAGTCACACCTCCCACCTCTGAGAGGCAGGCTTCCAGCACAGTTATGCACTCCTGTGCTGGGGTGAGTAAGTGTGAGTTCAAATCCTGATCTAGGGTTGACTGACGTTGTCACTGGGGGTGAGTTACTCAGGCAGAGAGCAGCTTGAGCAAAGGCAGGGAGGCTTGAGTGTGCGTGCTTGGGATAGCTGATGACACGTGGTGATTGGGGTGGGGGAGGGGGAGTGATAGGAGATGAGGCTGGAAAATAGACTGGGGTCCTTACTGATGAGGTCTTTGAAGTCCCCTAAGAGACTGAATGTCATTCTAATGGCAGGCAATAGCTACACCAATGAAAGCTTCCGGTGATAAGGAGAGTGCCATGCGTAACTTGTGAGGAAGTCCAACCCAAACTTAAGCATAAAGAAAACAAAACCGGCTCGTGTTATTGAATTATCCAGAGATAAAGAAGCTCCAGACCAGGCTAGATCCAGGAGTGACATACCATGTTATTAAGAGCTAATCTTTTTGCATCTCTTCTCTGCAAGCGGCTTTCTGTTACAATTTACCCTGGGTAGCAAGGTGGTTGTCAACGGCCCTGCATTCACAATCCCCAAGAACAGAGAATGCCGTTGCCTGAGCCAGACTCCTGGGCTTGGTTTCGCTCATGTAACTGGCTGGTACCTGAACCAGTCCCTGAGGTGGGAGTGGGATGTTCTGATTGGTTAGGCATGGTCACAGGCTCACCCCAAAGCAGACTGAGGGGAGGACAGTCACCTCTATTGCCAGGATAACGGCAAATGATGGCAGCAAACATGACAGATGTTTCCATAGAGCCATATTCAAGCAAAGGAGTGCACAATCAGGCAATATTTCAGAAGGAGTACCTTGGCGGTGGCATAGAAAATGGATGGGACCAGGGAGACATGGGGAGTATCTGCTTGTACTTGAAAAGCAGCCTTGGGTACAGGCACTGGGAAGGCTGTTCGGATATCCTGAAGCAAGGCTAAGGGATTTAGGCTTCATTCTCCAGGCATCTAGGAGTCATGTAATGTTTTAGAGAAAGAGAGCACTATAGCCTGTGTTGTATTTTAGGATGATTAACTCCACGGTAACCAATAGGGTGGATTGGGAGTGAGGGGAAGGAGCTGTTTCAAGGTTCTAATTAGCATGATATAGCGGAAGACGCACGTGGTTTAGACTCAGAGAGAGTGTTGGGTTAAAGGATGACTCTTTCACTTAGAAATTTAGTTATCCTGGGCATGAGACTAAACCTTTCTTTACTTCAGTTTTCTCTCTTGGAAAATGGGATAAAGCTCTTGATCTGAAAGAGATACTGTGATTTAAAACATTTCTATTAAGCACCTTATGGTCTATTGCATGGTGTATTCTCAGTATGCAACAAGACTAATTTCTTTTCTTTCCCTTTTTTCTCTTCTCTTCTTTTCTTTTCCTTCTTCTTCCTGTGATCCAGGGACCACAGCTGAAGAGCTTGAGAAAGTTGGTGCTGGCTTAGAAGGAATGTGGACTTTGGCTTTGATACCAGAGACCTGCATCAAATTGAATTTTCCTACTTATTAGCTTTGTGACCTTCAATAAGTTAGTTAACCTCTCTGAGCTTCTTTTCACCTCTGAAAAGTTCCATTTACAATTCTTCTTTATCTAAAAAATAAAGATCAACATGTTGCATGCCTGGTACATAGTGGGTGGTCCCCAAATATTAGTTATTAGAATCATCATTTAAAAAGTCCTGGCTGGAGATTAAAGATGAACTTACCACACAGCTGACAATCTCACCTAGCATCCCTGGAGGACAGACTCTGCCTCACTTGATCAACTGAGTTCTTTTACGCTTTTCATTTCCTTCCACATTCCATAGAGGGGGATGAGACTTACAGCATACTTCAGATGGGATTCATAATTTTGAGTTCTTAGAATTAAATTCAGGTCTGATTTTCCAGGAGGGGACGATTAGCACTGCAGCAGCTTCCGTCTGCAGAGTTCAGGTGCTGTGATTGTAATTTGTAACCAGCACCTTCCCATTTGGCTCTTTTGTGGCCATCTGGTCCCCTTAGTGGAGATCTGTTTCATTGGCAACCACGGTGCTGAGTAAATGCCACGGGAAAGTCGAAATTTACCCATTAGAGTTCAGTGCACCATGGAGATTCCCTTCTCAGCCCCTACAGAATGATCATTTCCGACCCGGCCTGCCCCCACCTTGGTTCCTTGCCAACACTCATCCATGGGGATTTGCTAGCACTATGATTATTTTAGTGCCAAGAATCAGAGTAATTATAACTTGCACAGGGATTTCCTAGGAAAAGATGAACTTGGGTTTATGCATACGCTTATATGAAAGAAGAGGTTTGGGACTTGTGCAATTCTGTGTGGTTTTAGACATGAACCTGAGCTTCATTTCACTTAAAAATATTTAATAAGCTTCTACCCACTGCGTAATTTTCTAGTAGCAATGATGATGATGAAAGCTACCATTAACTGAAAACCTACTACGTGAAAGGTAGCATGCTGGGTACTTTACAAAGATCTCTTCTGATCAGCCCAACTCAGAAGGGTCTGCTTAGATCACTGTTTCTTTTCAAACCATAGTTTGCGACCTACTAATGGGTCATGAAGTCAATTAAAAAAATTGGAACCAGCATTTAAAAAATGAAAAAGATGAAATGAGGTTGGAATGAAATAGCAAATATCAGAGAGCATTATGGATAGCAAGGGGAAGAATTTTTCATGAAACTTGTGCCTCGGTTATGATTGAATAGTTGAATTATAGATTGCGATGAAAAATAAATTTCTCACTGGGGATTGTGATGAAAAAGCTTGAAAACAGCTAGCCCAATTCAGTGGTTCTGAATCTTTATTGTGCAAAAGAGTCACCTGGAGGCCTATAAAAGCAGAGTGCTAGGTCCTGTCCCCAGAGCTTCTGATTCAGTAGGTCTGGTTAGGGCCTAACATTTTGCTAATGAGTTTGTTCTTAATCCATATTTGAAAACCAATGGCCTCATTATCCCAGTCTCACAGATTCAGGAGTTAAGATTCAGAGAGGGAAAGTTATTTACCCATGGGCCACAGTTGGAACAGCTAAGGGCTAGGATTCAGACCCAATTTGTCTGACTCCAAAACTGTAAACCATACTATGCTCACTTTGGTTTTGAAAATGATCTGTCTTCAGTGGGTAGATCTGACAAGAATTACTCTCTATACTTGTGTGTATGTGTGCATGTGTGTGTGTGTGTGTATGTTTTGTACTTTCTCTTGAAGTCCCATATAAATGGCCTGAAGTAGAAGAAACATGATGCTATTATTATTTAGATGCTATTATTATTTAGAGAAAGGGGAAGTAATTTCAAGAGCACAATGTTCACACTACTTTGGAATAGCGCAGTCTGAATGAGAAGCCAGGCAGCATCCTTAGCCTTCCTCGAAAGCCCTCCCTACCTCCCTGTCAGCTCTTCCATGCCTGGCGTCAAGTTGGAGTCTTGACCTGTACATGGCTTGGTTTCATAAAGACCCCAAGGCAAAGAGAAACCCCACTTTTCAGGGATGTTTTCTATATTAATTCTGTTTCCAGAAAAGCCTTACTAGAGGTTAAAATGTGACACTTCCTAGACTGGGACATTGAGTACAGTACTTAAAAAATACTACCTTTCTAAGTGTAGCTGTGGGATTAAACAGAGCTGGATCCAATCCTCGGGCATCTACAAAACTTTCTCTACATCTTGACTTGTCATCTTTTATATAGAGCTAAAAATCCCAAAACCTCTTAGAAATTTTTGAAGATTCAGTAACATATATAAAACACTTAGCATGGCACTTAGTATTTAACAAGCCCTCAGTAGGTAGTAGATAAAATAGTCTTCATTTGTTGACTCATGAATATTCATTGAGCACCTACTTTGTTGCGGGTGCTGTGCTATGTAAGGCTACAAAGTTGAGTATGGCTTTGCCCCTGCTTTTAGGCAGCTCACGATCCATTGCTAAACTGGCACACCACCTGCCTCTACTCTCTAATCCCATCATTGTGGCGGACATGGTTAATTCATTCTTATGGCATGTCACAGTGAGATCAATATGCAACTTCAGCATCCTTCTCTACATGAAAGTTCAGGCAGTGCTGCTCCGCAGACCTCCACTATTTTGCTTTCCTGAGGTTGGTGTCCCCAGAAAGGGACAATTATTGTGATGTGTGTAAATGTTACGCAGGGGAAAACAGGGTTCCTCGGGAGCTGTATGAGGGTTGCTTAGTCCCCTGGGGAGAGCGTGATGCATAAGACTTATGAAAAGAATTGAGTCTGAAAGGACAAATAGGAATTAATTAGGTTTAAAGGAGGGGTTAGCGATCAGGGAGACAACAGAATAGCATGCATTCATATAGACATAAGACAGACAGACCCATGGACAAGCCAACAGGCAGTCATCTCTCTGTTTTTAATTTCTACATAAAGGGGAGCAAGGAGCATTTAGGGAACAGTAAGGAGGACAGAGTGTGGCGGAGGGATGTGGTCGAGACTGCAACAGTAATGAGAGCATTTGAGGCCACGTGCCAGTCACAGGACCCTTCAGTGTGCCCCTGGCACCTGGCAGGTGAGTGTCCCTAACTCCTTGTGAAGGAGCTGAGGGGCTGCTGTTATTCTACGTCCAGAAAGAAAGCTGAACTGATGTGGATTGACCTGGAGAAAAGAAGTCAACAGGCAAGAAATGTTTCTCCTCGGTGTGAAAACCCCTGAATCCAGCAAAAAGATTTAAGGGATAATGGAGGCATTTCTCTCTTTCCCAGGGTAGTAATTCAGGTCCCTCAGGATCAAGCACAGAACCTGATTAGTGCTGGGCCGGAGCAGCCCAGAGCACCCATTTCCATCATGAGCTGACTGCAGGCGACACTCTAATGGGATTGTTTGTTAAGGAAAAAAAAAAAAAAAAAGCCATCCCTGCTTGAAAAGAATGCCCTTCTCCCTGAGCCCAAGCTGTGTTGCTGTTGTGAGGGGCAGGGGAGCTGGGAAATATATTTAAGGACCCACTCTCAGAGGTGATTAGCTTTGAATTTTGGCTGCAGAACTTTCTGGTTAATAAGCCATAGAACTGAGAGAACAGACAGGGAATAAAAAAGGACGTAGGGCAATATCCCACTGGTTAGGGCAGAATGATGCAAAAAGGCAGCACCCTCTGAGAAAGGGCCTGATATTCATTGCCTGGGTGACCTTGAGCAAGACCCTTCTCCTCTCGGGGCCTCCATTTTCTCACCTGCGGAAGGGAGATGTTGGAATCATGCTACCTACATTTCCTTCCATCTGTTATATTCCTGTTTAGACAGCAATCGCCTGGGAACTTGGGTTTGTAGGGAGTTTGATGAGCAAAGTTGCCAGGTTCTGTCTGTTCTCATCCTCCAGAGCAGGCATACTGCTAACACGTCCCATCCAGATTGGCTGCTGGGAGTAGAAGCAAACTGGTGCAAAAAAAGTTAGGCATTGCTGGTAGGTCCCCACTTAGACATGTGTTGCATTTCCACAGTTGGCCTTTGGGTCTCTTGTGTCAGTCAAAATGCACTTTCCAGGGAAGTTTTTAATTCAAGGTAACTTTCTCAGCCAACCCACACACACACACACACACACACAAAAGCCATTTAGACCTTCATGGAACTAAAGTTATACTTGTTTCATAGGACTACGCTGATAACAGTACTATTTTTATGGAGGAGCCTGGAGTTGGGCTTTCTAATGAGCTAGTCTAGAATAGAAAACTTTCTTGATGGGATTCCCATGGAATAGCCAGTCACGTTAGTTTGGATTAATTTGGATTACTGTTGATTTTGATGGGCATGTTTGGAATGAAACTATTTTATGTGTTGACCTTCAACAAATAGGCAGCCAGGTATTTCTTCAGCAAAATCGGTTTACTTGGGAACAAAGAACTGCTATTCTAGAAATGCAGTCTAATGGAGAAGCATGTGTAAGTCCACAAAACAAAGGAGAGTATAATTTTCTTATAGAAGAAAGGAAGAGTTCAGAGGGGCTATATTAAGCAAAGAGTTCATTGGAGAAACTGAGAGTTTCAAGTGCAGGAGCTTTTCACTGGCTGAATAGTTGCTGGGTGAGAAGATCATCCTTCTTCCTGCTAGAATAGTCAAGTAGAAAAACATCTTCCTGTTGGAGATGACAAGTAGGTCTCTTTCTGTTTGGAATAGTTGATGATGAGTGCTAGGACATAAGAGCTTCCCCTATAGGCCCTCCCAACTCCAGTTATAAATTATTTTTCTTTTATTGATTCTAGAGAGAGGGGAAGGGAGGGGGAAAGAGAGGGAGAGAAACATTAATGAGAGAGAAAAACAGCGACTGATTGCCTCTTGCATGTGCTCTGATTAGAGACCAAACCCGCAGGTATGTGCCCTGACTGGGACTTGAACCCTCAATCTTTTGATTTGCAGAATGACTCCCAATCCACTGAGCCACACCAGCCAGGGCCCAACTCCATGGAAACCTAGAAACCATCAGTAGAAGGACCTTTTCCACTTCTTGGACATTTTAGGCTAAGATGACACTGGTAGTCATATCATAGATAGGAATATTTGAGTGTATCTGATTGCCCAAAGGAAAGGAGCCCCCTGCCAGAGGGAGGACTGACCTGCTGTGACATTCATAAGAAAGTCAACATTTCTATTTCAAAATTTGTCTGTACCTACAGGTAGAATAGAATAAAAAATCTTAATTTTTTAAAAAATAAAAATCTTCTATTAAATTACCATTCTCTCTGCAAAAGATTTTAATTATTATTAAATAAGATAAATTTAATTAACTAGCTTGAGCAAAGCCTCTAAAATTTTAGATTAGCAATGAAAGACTAAACAAGAAACGGGGCTTTTTATGCATGTTGGAAAACTGTAGAAAGAGCAATTTAAGAGAAAGTTCCTGGATTAGGGCATTTTAGAAAGGGACCAAACCAAGTTTGTAGCTAAAGCCTAAGAATGGAAGATAATATAGTAGAAAACACCCATTTGAAAACCCACCCTGGGCCAGCCACAGTTTATACTTACCATCACACTTGATCTTTAAAACCACCCTGTGCTAATTTTACCATTGGGAAAATTGAGGATCAGACCACTGTTTGGTGGAGCTGCAATCCAAACCCAGCTGTCTGACTTCTTTACTCCTAACATCTTAAGATTCGAAATGGTCTTTGTCCTCAGGGATGCACCCAGAAGGTAATGAGCAGAGAGGAAATTAGACAGTGAAAGCTCTAGATGGGAGATCACTAAGTAGTCCTTATAACGCATGATGCTTTATGGAGAGACACAGGAGTTCAGCAACACACATGAATGTGAACATCATTAAAATGCAGTTCACTGTTGAGAGTTCATTTAGTTGAATTTCTTGTTTCCGCGAGAGAGTGATGATGATGATAATATTGGTGCTGTGTGTGTCTGGTATTTTATTTAAATTTTTATAGCAACATGCAGATGGGAAGACAGGCAACATTTACAAAAGCCTTGTCACTGCACTGAGTGATGGGTCCAAGTAATGGGTTAGGCATTTCGTTTTGCTTGATTGGTGGGATTTCTCCTCCTGTGACCTCACTATGTAAAATCCTTTTGCACCTGTTCACAATTCCTTATGTGCTCCATTAAATGCCCGCATCATGCCTGTCCCTGAGACGTGGCTGGCGGCGACAAGCTTGGGACATCATTTCCAGTTTGGGGGTGAATGGGCCTGCTCGCAGTTCCTCCCAGCTTTTGTGTCTGAAAGTCTGGGAACAAGGTAAGAGGTGTGCAGGTGCCAGAGCCAGCTGCTGCTCAGAGCAGATGAGCTTTTCTTGGAAATTGTCCCAGACGATGAATTGCGCATGTGGTGCAGAGAGATGCACCGGAAAATTGTCCATTCACTGTGCCACTCCTTGACTCTTGAATGCACTGCTGCTTGTTTATTCTACAGCTCCACGTGGAGTGAACCACATGTAAAGACTCTGAATGAGCCCTCGGCAGAACCAGTGAAGTCTGTCAGTTGGGGCAGAGAGGAGAAAAGCAAGTCTCTGGAGACATTTCACTGCACAAAGAGGGCCCTCCTCCCCTGATTCCCCTTATGTTATAAAACTGTATCAATAACTGTTGTAGAACTTAGAAAATACAGAGAATTGCAAAGAAGAAGAGAAATTCACTTCTAGTTCTGCTACTCAAAAGGAATTTTTAAATGTTACCTCTTGTAAATCTGAGAATCTCACTCTCACCCTGTCTCTCTCAATCTGTCTTACTCCCTCACCCCATCTCTCCCACCCTTCTTTCCTTTTTCTCTCCTTCCTTCCTTCCTTTCTTCTTTTCTTTCCTTCCTTCCTTCCTTCCTTCCTTCCTTCCTTCCTTCCTTCCTTTCTCTCTCTCTCCCTCTCTCTCTCTCTCTCTCTCTCTCTCTCTTTCTTTCTTTCTTTCTTTCTTCTCTTTCTCTCTTAATTCATTCTTTCTTTCATCCAAATTGAAATCACATTGCATGTACAACTTGTAGCTTGATTTTTTTCACTTAACATTATAGCATCCACATTTACCTGCAGAGATGTCAAAGAAGGGCAGGATCTGGTAGGATCTATCTAGCAGGAACTACATTGAGATCCCTGATAATCCCCCATTTATTTTCTTGGTTTGGGGGAGAAGCGAATTCTCTTTCAATTTACCCAATCTACTTCATAGAATTTTCCCGGGATTATCCTGGGCCCTCCCCCTAACAAATCCCTGTCCTACACCTTTCGGAGCTCTGTGCCCTCATCCAATCTGATCCTTTTCCCCAGCCTAGGCTCTGCCCCTTTAGGTCACTATTTTGGATCCTACTGCACATGCCTCAAAGTGGAAGGATGTCCCCCTGTGCCATCTTGGTTTCTACTGTGCATGTGCCCAGCAATAGAATTTCCCTGCTATTTTCTCTTTCCCCTTGGGTCATCCTGGCTAATGACTGGTAATCGATTCTTCCTGTCCAGTTCATGAATTAGGTCCTGAGTACAAAGGATGTGGCAGTCTCCCAGGGAGTCTGCAAACGCTGTAACTTCCCAGAGAGGCAAGCTTAAAATCCAATTCAGCTCCCTAGCAGATTAGGCCTAGTATCTAATTCAGCTTCTTTGTTTATTAGGTTTAATGCTTGATTCTCTTTTCTCCCTTCCTTTATTATTAACTAGATGACTACCTACACTACCACCTGGCATGTGGAAAAGCACTCAAAAACTTGTAGTTATTTGCCTAAGTGGTAAAACTGGGGGAAAAAAACTCAGGACAAGGGCATCATCAAAGTCTCCACTTTTTTCAGGAAACCCACTGCATCCCAAAGATTGGTGGCTGCTTCTTGGCTCCAGTTCTGGCCTCAAGAATACCTATATATGAATGGAAGTTAAGAATGAGCTGAAGCAGACCTCTAGGGTGAGGCAGAAGTGATGGAGAAGGCATCTCTTCAGACCAGGATCTGCAAGCTTTTGCCATCAGCTCCATAGGGTGGGGTGGAAGGTAGCAGGGAGCTTAAAAGATTGGTCAATGGCTTCTAGGGGGTAGCGTGTTCTCTGTTTTCCCTGCTGGACTGGGCAGGAAAAGACCCACCATTCCTGGAGCCAGTTCCACTGATTCTGCTAATAAAGCCATCTGGTCAACTGGAGCCTTATCCCCAAGTGACCAGTGGTGTTGGTTCCTATGCTCTCTCATTTCTAGCATTCTGTTTTGCCTTCTTTTCTTACCTTGGCAGGTGCACTTTTACCTTGTGCAGAATCATCACAGGCTTTTTCTTGGCAAATCTGGCAGGAGTTATAAGAGGCAGGCAAAAAAGGAAGCAAACCATTGAAATTCAAAAGTCATTTTTCTGATCTGGCTATATTTGTTTCTGGCTGTCCTGCCTTTCTACTCCATCTATATTTTCTAACTAGACTCCTTTCTGTTGCTTTTTCTTTGCTGTATTGATTTTTTTTTTTTTCAACTAGGCAACCCTGGCCAGCTGTACTGAAGTCCCATGAGAGGCTCTCACTTTGATTCTCTGCCTTCTTAGAAGGAGGAAAGAATGCAAAATAAGGCAGCCCCTATGCCCTGTGCGTCATCTCTGCCCCTGTATTAACACTAAGAGAGGATGGTTGCCAGACGACCTAAACAGCTTGACATCAAGCTTGCCCTTAGCCAGAGTCAGCCCAGGCCAGGCCAGGCCAGGCAGCCTTACGGTGCCTCCTGGGAGTTTGCTTCTGCAAGGACTCCCAGTCCCCCTGGGGCTGAGATAGAGGAGGAAGACCCAGAAGGGTCAGTGAGTCAGTGCTGGCTGAACCACAGGTCCTCAGAGAGCTGTTGGCTGTCCTGGTAACTCACCGGAGGCGTCTGGACTATCTCCTGGCCCCAGGAGAGTCGGAATGACTTTCTTAACCTTCCTGTCATGTAAGCTTCCTGGCACCATATATGCCATATAGGTGTGGGTGCTGATAGGAAACAGGTGACACACTGGAAAGGAATGATTGGAGGAGACTCCATCAGGGACCATTTACAAAGCATGGGCCAGGCTAAGGGAGCCAAGGGGAGAGAGTCAGCCTTGGCCTTAGGGCACAGGTGGCAACCACAAGGCCTCCGGGGCCGAATCCAGCCCGCCACCTTTGGCCCGGCACCTTGTTTCTGCTCGGCTCACTTAACTATTAAGGAGCAGTTACGTTTACATAGTCCGAACATTACATTTGGTCCTTTGAAGGCAGCTGCGAGGCTGACGTGGCCCCCAATGAAAATGAGTTTGACACCCCTGTCTTAGGGAGAGGAATGGGGAATAACCACCCAGTCTCTCCCTCCTCCTTTCTCTTGTCACTCAGTGCCTCTAGCTGACCTAGAGAAAGTCAGCCACCCCAGATCATCCTATTTTAATGGTGGTCATTTGCACTTGTGTTGCAGTTTGCCTTCTGCGCCTCTCCCTCATCTCCCTTTTCTGCGTGACTTTCCTGGCCCTCACGGCTACAGCCTCATGTTATCAGTTGCTTTGGAATATCGCCCTAAGGGAGAGTACTTTGCTCCGTGCACCAAGTACACCAAGGAGCCTGGAGCCATGTTGTCTTGTGCAAGTTGCTCAACCTTTCCAGTCTTCATTTACTCATCGGTAGAGTGGAGGTAGTAACACTAACCACAGCAAGCGGTTGAGAGGAGGAAACATTTGAAATGTATATACTGCCCTTGCCCAGTGCCTGGCACGTGGTCAACGCCCAACAAATGCAGTAAAAGGCAAGAGCAATAGCCACTTCTTGAGCGCATATCCTGTGCCAGGCATGTGTGACCTGTTGTAGGACAGCTGTGGATTTAGTTCTCCCTGGTGGACAAGGCACTCCCCAATTGGGCCAGTGCAAGACCTGAGAGATTAAGGGGTAGAGAGATTCAGCAGCTGCCCCTAGTCATACTGAGAGCAAATGAGAGCTGACCAAGGATTCTATTCTTGTCACCACTATCCTTTGTTACTTCCTAGCAGTGGTCACATCGTTGTCCTTCTCCTCCCTAGGTATTCATTCCCCTCTCCAGCTAACAAAAAGTAAGCATGAAGAGGGCACTGCCTAACCCAATAAATGAATCTAGTAGGACTGCAGCCCTGCTGCGCCTGGCTGGGGCTGCCCTGGAACCCATCTGGCTTCCAGAACCTCTAGAGCCTTCTCTGCCATGGCCAGCTTCCCTTTGCTCTTCTTCTCATGGGAGCTGTCCTCAGAGCCTTCCTCCCGCTGAGCCTTCACTGCACACTGCAGCTGGACCCATCCAATTCCCAAGTTCCCTGGGTTATTGAAATAAAAAGTGGAGATCAAGGAGTGAGGGGTGCTTTGCTGTTAAATTTAGTTATAAATTTCTCTGCACTTCCTAGCTCTTGGGTCTGCTCCTGGCATTCTTGTATGCATTGCATCATCTGTATGTCATTGAGCAAGTCCCATTTCGTCTCATTGTGGTCCATCACAGAATGGAGAGATTAGACCATGTTCTCTGAAACCTCTTTCAGCTTCAATATTCGCTAGCAAGCTGAGCGTGAAGAGAAATATGGGGCAGCAAGGTCAGATGACATAGCAGGCAAGCACGTAGATTCCAAAGCCAGCCTCCTGGTTCTGATCCCAGCTCCCACTTCTTCTCACTGTGTGGCTTTGGTCCATTACTTAATCACTCTGTGCCTCAGTTTCTGCATCTGTAAAACAGGGATAATCTTGAGTTCTTACCTTAGAGAGTTGTCCTGAGAATTCAATAGTTGCTATATGTAAAGGGCTTAGAACAATTGTTCAGCACAGATGTGACAGGTAACTGTGAGCTATTAATACTATTAAAGGCAACGTTGCAATTGTTATTGTGCCTCGAGCCACGTAGGGCTGGTTTGAAGCCTCACTCTGTCAGCCTAAGCAAATTCACTAATCAGGTCTCAATGTCCTCATCTGGAGTCAGCCTTGGGTCCCACAGGTTTCAGGAAGATAAAATAGGATGATATCTGTAAGCTCCTGGCCCATGGTAGGCCCTCGGAAAATGCTGCTGCCCCGGTGCTGTTTCCTGGTTGATATGGGCAGTACTGTTTATAACTCAGTGGTGCCCACCAGGAAGATGAAGCTCTGCCTGGAATTTCGATGATAAAACCATCATTTACTCAGCAGAGCCAACCACGCCTGGTGCTGCCCACGTACCCATGTGGGATTCCCCAGCAGCTCGGCTGCGAGGCTCACAGAAGCACCGTGATTAACTGAAGGCTGTCCAGGTCTGAGTGAAGGGCCCGCCTTTTGCACTGCAGGCCAGCAGGGCCCATTTTCCCGATGAGAAGAGAGAGGACCCCTGGGAACCTTCCCGGAGCTCCCTAGAGAGCAGCCAAGTTGGAGTGGGAGCCAGGGTTTCGGAGGTTAGAGTTCTGGCTCAGATCCGTGCTGCTGCTGCTGCTGCTGCCTCAGTCCTAATTCTCCCAGCTATGTTTTTTTGAAGTCAGATCCAGCTGAAACCAGGAGCTAATGTGGCTTAGTGGGATTTATTGGGGTCTGTTTCTGCCAAGTTAGGCTTGCTTTGTTCTATGCAGAATCCTTGCAAATAGGTTAGAAATGGGCCCAGGTAGGAGGGGACAGTCATTTCCATAAAACAGACATGCTTATCGCTGCAGGTGGGGGTATAAATTGGCACAGTCATGAGTGAAGAGGGAGAGGCCTGGTAGCGCTCTAGCCACTAAACCTATTTAAAAGTTCAGACCCAGTGACCTGGCACATTAGTCAGTGTCTACTTCCAGCTGTTTTTCAGAGAAAGCTCAAATAAAATAGATTTAAGTAGCACTCAAGTTAACTTTTCTTCCCTGCAAAAGCTTGGAAACATCCCTTTATGGCTGAACCTGGAAGGTGCTCCCATTTCTGCCACATCCCATTGGTCAGAACCACACCACATGCGCACAGCTGTGTGGCAGCCTGGGAAATGGAGTTTTCCTCTGGAAGTGGGTGCAGCAGCTGGGCTGCATCACTGTGTCCCCTCCTCAAGACTAACGGTTCTGTCCCCAGCTGTAGGGAATGTTGGAAACCAATAATACACAGGGTGCCTCCTCTGTGATCACTGCAGGGGCCCATTTCACTCAAAATTAAACCCCCGTCCCACTTGCCTCAAGTTGAGACAACTCTGAAGGGTCATTCTAGCGCTAGGGGCCCACTGGAGTTTGGCTGAACAGGTTCTGTCCTCCTCACTTCCTTACAGGTGGCCTTCCATAGGGCAACCCCCACCCAACAAACGTGCCTGCAGCACTCCACACCAGACTCCATCTCAGGGCACCCAAACTAAGAAATCTGGGGTCAGTCCTAAAGAAGAGGTGAAAGGATGCCAGCAACTAGCCATGGTTGTGTCCTGCTGCAATCCCATTTCTCACATGGGCTCTGAAAAACGACTTGCCAGTGGCCTTGGAAGCAGCATGCCCGCCCCTGCCACATGGCCAGTGAGGATGACAACAGTGAACAGCTAAGTGGGCAGTGGCATGGCTGGATCATGAAGCAGGTGAAAAAGGTGGATTGTGGAAAGATGTTATGATTACCGTTTTATGAAAAGTGACCAACACAACAAACATGTGTAGCTGAAAAATGAGATAGTAGATACATACTTAGAAAACTGGGAAACAGGTTATCTAGGCACTGATCATAGTGGTAGCCTTTGGGGATGGAGGAGAGGCTTGGGATGGGTGAGTGTGTCTGATGGGTTGAGGAGGTGGAGTAGGGTAGTGTGAGGAACTCAAAGCTCTATCTAATACTTTTGTTAAAAAAAAAAAAAAAAAAAAATTAGAGCTCTGGCCCAGTAGCTCAGTTGATTAGAGTATTCTCCTGGTATACCACGGTTGCAGGTTCGATCCCCAGTCAGGGTACATGCAGGAATCGACCAATGGATGCATAACTAAGTGCAACAAACTGATGTGTCTCTCCCTCTCCTTTCCCTTCTCTTTGCCTAAAATCAATTTTAAAAATTGAAAAAGAATATATTAGAATACGTGCATGGATTATTTGTTCAGTTCGAAATTTATGTTTTTTAAAGAAGTAGAAATCCAGTTTCCCTCACAGAAATCAGCATCAAAGTCATCTCCTGAGGACAGGTGGGAAAAGCCAGCTTTGCTTTCCAAAGAGGCCTCAGGCAAACGCCCTGTGTTTCGAGGTCTAAAAGACCAGTTGATGAAGCTGTGAGCCCCGTGTGGCCTGCTGCGCAGAGGTGGTGGGTGGACTGGAAGAAAGCCTCCTTGGCCTCTGGAGAACACGGGCTGGCAGGCTCTGACAGGGATGCAAGCTGGTGAGCTGAGCTGCTGCTGGTCCAGCCAACACCCAGCGGCCCGCAGCTCAGACTCCCTTCAGCTGCAGCTGGGTCAGCAGCCGCTGCGGAAGAGGAGGGCTCGCCCCGTCCCTGGCCACGGCCAGTCTCTGTAGGAGCCTGAGACCGACTGTTCCGGCGCGTTCCAGGTGTTCTGGGACGGGTGTCTGTTTCTGGGATATGAGCAGCGGCCTGTGGGACCGCGGAGATGTTTTCTATTATGTCAAAGGATTTGGGTGGTGGTTCTGTCCTCTTTCTCTGAATGAAGAGGATAAAGCCTCCCTTTCAGCGAAGCCCAGCGGACCAGAAAGGCTTTGAAATCATGAAATGCAAATACAGGCTGCTTTTGAACAGCAGCGAAGGCGGAGCTGCTGAATTAAATTCACATGGCCCATAAATACAGAGGTTAAAAAATGGGGCACCAAGTGTTCAGAGGCTTTTTGTCCAGAGGAAAAATAATCACAGGACAATGGCCTATTTTGTTTGGATTACAGGCTGGGCTGATATCACATTAGCTCAAACCCGGCAATGTTTATGCTGAAAACTTGTTTGCAGAGCACTGTTGTCCCACTTGGCCTTGGTGGCGGCTCCCTCAGAGCAAAGCAAGCTGGGACAGGAAGCTCCGGCCTCCTGCCCACCTGCCAGGTCCTGCTGCGATTGCCAGAGTGAGCTAGTGGAGAGGAATGGGCAGGGATGGAGGGGGAAGGGTCTAGAACAAACTGAGGACCCATGGACAAAATTCAGCCAGCAAAATATTGTTTTATGGAAGTCATAGCATACAAATCTGTTTATTCTACTTCTCTTGAGAAACCATGTGACCTGCACACTCACATGGCAGTAATCACCGGGAGCAGAACCTGTTAGCCTCAGTCGCCACCATTCCCTTTTGCTCCCCAACCCTGAGGCTGAATGTCAGTTGCCATTAGAGTGTGTCAATCTTTTGTTATTATTTATCTTCTAGTCAAAACTATTTCTCGAGCCCTGGCTGGTAGCACAGTGGATAAGGCGCCGGCCTGTGAACCCAAAGGTCGCAGGTTCGATTCCCCAGCCAGGGCACATAACAAGGTTGCAAACCAGGTCTCCAGTCCGGTCTGTGGCTGGAGGCAGGTGAAAAGCAACCATACATTGATGTCTCTCTCCCTCTCTGCCTCTCTCCCTTCCCCTCTTTCTAAAAATAATGAAATAAAATCTTTTAAAAAAAAAAAAAAAACTATTTCTCTAAACTCATGACAAATTAAACTTTAAGATAAGGTGAGCTAGATCATCCAGAGGTTTTTTTGTTTTTGTTTGTTTGTTCTTGTTGCTTTTTAAATAGCCAGCATGATTTACTCCTGTAGGTACTTGTGCTGCCAGTCACTCAGCTACTGCTGAAACCACTAGGCCTAGATACTGGTCTCAGTTTTTCAATTGTTCTTAGGTTATCAACACCACTAACCCTACTTTCTGTCCCCCTCTGTAAAAAAGAAAGGGCATTATCTCCCAGGCTGTGTTCCAGGTAACAAGCTCAGCAGCACATGAAGAGGGTTCCATAATCTGAAACACTGGGAAGGACTGTGTTAGGCAAAATTGGCATTCCCCACATGCAGGCCTCCTAAAGCCCTAATGCTCTGACATGTATCTGCTTCCCAAGGAATTTACTAGGGAAGGCTGTTTTCATGGAGTATCTGGGGCTACTGGTGTTCCCTGGCTTAGATTTAGGAAAGTGAAAGATGATGCCCAAGTTCCAGCCTGGCATGGAGGACCATCAGTGCCAGGCTTCAGCCTGGGTCTGGGCACCTTGCTCAGCACCAGCAGGCCAAGCCACTGCCACTTTGCTATGTGGTTTCCTTCCGCCCTCCCCCGATTCACCCCCCATTTGCCTCTCCTCTCCAAGCCTTCCTCAGGCATCAGGGGAGGCTTGAAGGTGAAGAATCATATTCCCAGGGGATCCTTTGCCCCAAACTGGGTCACAGGATGGTGAGGCCAGTCTTGGGTCAGGCAAAGCAATCTCTTGGATAAGGATATTAGCACACTTTTCAGGGTGAATCGGGCACCCCCACAGCCCTCCCTCAGTGTGGGCAGAGGAACACTGAGGAGGGTACAGCTAAGGAAAAATTGCCAGCTCTGTAAAACCTGTCACGTTTATGGCCCTTTAGTGCCAGACCCTGCTGTTCTCTGTTTCCTGCAATGTTTGCCTTTTACACTATATCCTAAACTAGAGGGCAGGGAGCTGCATTGGTTTTATTTGCAGTATTTATATCTTATGTATTCAAACAGTTCATCGGGAAGGATTTATTGAGAGATGGCTGCCCCCTGAGGTTTAGGTCCCTGGCTTAGAGCCATAAATAACAAAATGCCCACTGTGCGGCAAAGCAGAAAGCTGCAGACTTTGCAGTCGGAAGGAACTGGGACTAAATGGCCTACATAGCCCTCATCGTATCCTTAATCTCGGAGCCTCAGTTTTCTCATGTGTAAAGTGGGGACACACGGGAAACTCACAGGCTTCCCAAGGACTCCCAGGCTCAGGCCTGGCACTGAAGGACATTGCTGTCATGGTGATACCTGAAGGTCCACTACAGGCTTTTTTTCATGCGCATCCTCTCTTATTGTCCCAGCCTCTCCCTGCTAGGTCAGGCTGGGGTAGAGACCATTTGAATTTTAGAAATGGGGAAACAGAAGTTCAGAGGGGTTGAGGCCAGGGAGTTCTATCAGGTAAAAGATGGTCAAGACCAATGAGAGAAAGTGTGTGGGTGTCAGGGAAGAGAGGCAGGGCAGGGCAGCCAGAGTTCCCTCCGGAAGGTATGACGGAGCCAGAGCAGACAAGGGGACAGACAGCAGGAAGGGAGGCTGGAGGAAGCTGTTGTGCAGGAGCAAAGCTCCACATCAGCAAAGCAAAGGGGAGTCTGAGTCATTCAATCCTTCGGGGTAACTGGACAGGCAAGTCCAGAGCCAGGTGCCTGCAAGAACTACATCTACATGGTGTAGACTCTAAGCAGCCCAGAGAGGTTAGTAAAGATTAAATAAAGCTATTAAGAAAATAAAAGAAGTCAACTGAGATTACATCTTTTGCCCAATGCAATGTATTGTTCTTACTATTTTCTCAGACTGGAATTATCTTACTTTTATTCTTTGCCTGTGGAAAATGTGATGAGCACATACTGTGTATAGGGCTTGGTAATCGGTTCCACAAATACTATTACAAGAAGATAGGTCCCCGTCTAAGACCTGACCAAGACAAAGCCAGGGTCTTACCTGCAGCCCTAGTGCCTATGTTCTGCATGTGCACACATACATGTACTCACATGTGCCTATGCATCTACATATGCACACTCATGCATACACACACATGTGCACTCACATGAACCTGGACACATGTGTTTCTCATCCCCATCTCCTGGGCCTGCTGGCTTCCATAAACATTCCCAGGCAGCCCTCCTCCTCTGTCTCAAAGCGAGTTCCCTTTATTTGTCAGGTCAGAAATTCTGATGCAAATTCAACGCCTACTTTAGAAAGGAGGCTTTCCCATAATGAGATCATTATAAAGGCTTTGCCAGGCATCCAAGGAACTGTTTTTCATTACAAGGCAGGTGCACATTTTTTACATAGTTCCCAGCTTCCGGGGGTCTCCCATGATGTTGGTGGTCTGAATGGGGCCTGCAGAGGTAGGTGGATGTTTTCACCCGGCCGCCCCAGCCAGCTGGATGGCGCTGAGTCTGGAGAGTGGCTGTGAGTTGAGCTGCAGTTCATTTGGTGGCCCGGTCACCATGTCGGGTATAATTAACTGAACTGAAAGGAAGCTAAAGAAACTTCTCTGACAGGGAGGTCAGGGAGAATGAACTCTGATGGGAAATTAATGATGAGAGTCTGGAAACTCCGTGAGAGGACTTTGCCACCATTGTTCTGGTGGCTAGTTGCTAGTCTTCACCTCCTAGCAGAATGTAAGCTTCAAAAAGGTCTTTTTAGAGATGGTTTCTTCTGGGTATTTCAAGGAATACTCCATTGCTGGATAACAATATTAATAGTAATAATGACTAAACTGCCATCAATAACATGAACAGTTTTGAGTGATCATGTGTCCTTTGTGTCATGACCAAATGCTTTATGTATGTTCTTTCAATAAACTGTCACATGGACTATCACCTATGTCACAGGAGCTATAATAGAGCTTAAACCAGTTACCCAAAGATTCAGAATCACCAGTGGGCAAAACTTGGATTTGGACCTAACTTCCTGCCTCCCATGGAGATCTTGCATAGTAGGTCTCCATATCTACTATGGAGACCTGATAGTAGGTCTTGCATAGAAAAGAAGGCTGTGGCTGGGGTAGTTCATGGTTAAGGGCAAAGATTGGCACACTGTGGCCCACCAGTTATATTTTTAAATAAAGTTTTATTGGAACACAGTCACATTCACATACTGCTATAGCTACTTTTACACTGAAACAGTAGAGTTGAGTAGTTGCCTGTATGGCCTACCATGCCTAAAATACTATCTGACCCCATGCACAAAATGTTTTCCAAACTTGATCTAAAGAAACCTGGGATGAAACAAAATTAAACAGGTTTCAGAGCCTTTAATCTGCTCATGTGCATTGTAAAGGTCCAAAAGAAAGATAGGATATGCATCAGTTCCTCACGTATTTGACTAGAGGACCCTTCCTTTTATGAGGCATCCATCAGTGAGGTGAGCTTCAGGGGACATGGCTGGAGTCTAACCCCATTCGTTTGGTCATGGCAAAGGCCGGGTCAGACAGGAAAGTGCATGGCCCAAGTGCACGCAACTTGCGTACGGCTGCACCAGGACTTGATTCCAATCCCAGGAGCTTCCCAAGCCAGTGCTGGAGTGACGGTTTGTCAGCTCCAGTAAGAGTGATTGGTGCAGCTCTAGGAGCCCCTTCTCCTGAGGGGGTCATCGTAGGGGCCAGAGCAGCTTTGTCTTCATTCAGTTGCCCATTTACAATGGTGTTCTACAACCCTGTCTTCATGGGGCCTGTTTGTTCTTCAAGTCCAAAAAGAGAAGGGAAAATCATCATACTAATAACAAATGTCAGTTTTAATCAGCATCATCTGACAGTATGAGAATTGAATTTTTACCTTTCACCGCATACATTAAATATTGGACTTTATCTGCTCATGCAGAATTGATTTGCCCATAATTCTCTCCTTTGGCCCTTGTCATGTAAATTGTGGCATTTCTCCCCCATTGACTGCAGGAAGCATAATCTGCAGAAGCAGATTAGAGGTGAGAATCCAGCCCCCCTACCAGCTGCTGCTGGTGCTTTTTCTGTCATCTATTATTACCCATTCATGCTTTTATTCTTTAAATTCCTTCTTTCAGGCTGCTCACAGACTGATTACACTTCCTGAAGATGGAACCTGGACAGGAGGATATGAGGGTTATGGCGTGGGGTTTGGGCAGGTGGCCTTTGTGCAACCTGGAGACCTCAGCTGTGAGGGTCTCCAGCTCCTGCAATGTGGACCAGCGATGGTTGGGTAGTTTGCAGGAATGGACCGTAGGCTTATTTGCAATTCTTGCTCTACTACGGAATCAATCCACCAGTGTTCTCAAGGATTCTACATTCTCGAACACGCCACAAGTCCCCAAGGGGCCTTGGAAAATATCTAACTGCCAGCACCTGTCGTTGGTAAGGACAGAGGTGGCTTCTAGGTGGTGAAAGAGCCAAGAGTGAGATGGGGGACATGGCATTGGGTCTGGGCCTATGAACTGTGGCTTGAAGATCAATCTAAGGGTCTTGGGAGAGCTATCTCTGACACACATGTGCAGGCACCTGTATCATCACTCTGTAAAGCCCTCACACTTCACTTTTGTCTTGTAACTATTTCATGTTAATACCTGAGCGGTGGTTCATAGATGGGGCTCTGGAGTCAGAAAGACCTGCATGCAAGTTCTGACTCCTCGACTCATTAATTGGATGACCTTGGACAAATTACTTAACCCCTCTAAACCACTGCTTTCCCAGCTATAAAATGGGAGTAACAGTAATAGCTATGCCTATGAGGTTGGAAGAGTGAATGGAATAATTCATGTGAAACATCTGGAGCAGTGCCCAGCATGTAGTAAGTGGTCAATACATAGAGGTTGCTTTTTTTGTTAAATTCTCTTTCATTGCCAGCTGCATCTTAAGACATACCGCATGGTAGAGTGTATTGATATTGCATGTTTACCAGGGTACTTAAAGGCCACTGAATAGCTACAATGTTTCTCAGGTGTGACCTGAGAAACCAAGGCGGGGGGGGGGGGGCGGGGATCTGGCTACCAGGTACTTTAATAGTAAATGGTCAATGATAAGTAGCTTTCATATCACTCAAAGTATGTCCCTTAGTGTTACTGTCCAAGACAGAATCCTGGGCAAATAAACAGGAAGTTTGGCTCAGGTGGGAAATTCTTAATGCTTCCTCCAGAAAAAGACAAGAAAAAAAAAAAGAAAATTATGAATTGCACTTATAACTTTAAGTTTATTGTCCATTTATTGAAAGCCTGCTGTGTGGAAGCACTAAGCCTGAAACCAGACTTACATCATAACCGAATTTTATTTCACAATAACCCAAGAAGGCAGGCACCATTATTATTTCCATTTTAGAAATGGGAAAATTAAAGGCCACCTACACCATCAGTGGAGAGAGGAAGACATCAGCTCCAGAGTCAACTGCAAGATGAATTTCTTCACCGGGTCCTCTGCTGCCAATATGCTTAGCTACCGAATCCTGCACTGATCCTCCCTCCAGTAGTAAGAATGTGTTGCTAAATTGGTCCCCTGGTGCCTGAGCCCTCTCCATTTCCAATCAACTGTCCTGGACCAAAGTGAGCATTCCTCATGACCTGAGGGTTGTCGTCTCCTGTGAAATTAGAAGGCAGTTTTCTATGAGCAAGCCATAGTCCAAGCAATGCTTGAGCAATGGGAAACTCACTGTAATGAAGGTAGCGCATTGATGTTGGTGACCAGGGAAGGTCAGGCCTTAGGGGGATTACTGTGAGCCACTCTGACTGCTCAACATTGCCTTCCCCAGCAACTTTTGCAAGTCAGAGCTCTTGACATGGGCCAACCAAAGTCCCAAGAGGCTAATAAGTCAGCCAGAATGGCCAGGTGGGCAGTGATGTGGAGAAGAATCTATGCCAGGACCATCCAAGTAAGTTAGCCCAGGATTCCTTAATTCTGTCTATCACATGGGTAAAAGGGCATCCTCTTGGAGGCAGGTGGGATAAACTTCGGTCTTTCCCTAAGAGGGAGACACAGAAAGGCAAAGTAACTTGCCCCCAGGAGTGGCAGGGCCAGAATTCAAACCCAAGTCTTTCTAAACCCTGAACATGTTACTCGGTAGATCTTATGCACAAGGTTCCCTACCTCTGGAGTGTCACAGACCATGGCGAGGTGGGCCTCAAGCACCTTGCTGCTAAATGAAGTACAGCCTCTCTGCCTCTTGAGTTTGACTGTGCTAGCCTCCCTCTCCTCCATGCCCTCAACTTCTTGAATTTGTGAGTAGTCGTACACATGTGCACACACATGCAATACACACTCAGAAAACAAATACATCTGGCTTTTTCTTTTGCACTGTGCTGCCTCCTGCTTCTGAGGTTAGAGGTACTTTGGGGGCAGTGGAGGTCACTTTCTTCTGCAGCATCCT
Source organism: Noctilio leporinus (assembly GCA_004026585.1). NCBI lineage: Eukaryota > Metazoa > Chordata > Mammalia > Chiroptera > Noctilionidae > Noctilio > Noctilio leporinus. The sequence continues at coordinate 101,757 of PVIW01000192.1, read as the reverse complement.
CAGGTATTGGTTCAACTGCTTCCTTTGTCCCTGTGAAGATAGGGAGGTCCCTGCTGGTTCCATCATCACAAAGCCCTTCCTCCTGGGAAGTCACAACAACCCCAGGAGAGCAGCTCAGCCAACTAGTATTCTTCTGCCTCAAAGAAGAGACCCCTGAGTGCTTGACCCTGCAGAGCCTGGACCCTGAGATCTATTCTTCTACCCTAACCCATGGACTGTGACTGCTCCATGTTTCTAGGACTGCGTTCCTCTTGGGGAAGTTGCAGTTTCTAATCTTCTTGGTCCCCCAGAGGGAGGTGTCACTAGGCTTTGTCCACCCTGAACCCACCCCCTCCCTCCTCAGTCTGCCAGCCCCCGAGCTGTCAGTGCTCCAGCCCACATCCTTTCCATCCTCATAGACACCAGCTGCTGGGGTCAGGCCGGGGAAGGCTGATGGATGGGCCAGCAGGTGTGCAGGAAACCTCCCAGGGCTGAGTCTCTGGCATCTGGCACCGGACTGGCTTTCATTTGCTTGCTTCCTGCCCACGCTCCTGCCCCAGCCAACACCCATCCATCCAGGGCCAGGGAGGATTTCCATACGGTGTGATGGAACAGATATGTCCCCAAGGCCAGGAGAAATCCCTACTTCTTGGCTCAGGTTTTGGACTCAGTTGTTTGATTCCCCACCTTGGCACTAACCTAGAACTTATCGCAAGCATGTCCTGTGGACACCCCTCTAGAAATCAGCAAGGTGCAAAAGACATGGCACAAGCCTGGGGGTTCAGAAGTCCAGGCTCCTTGTTTTGCTAGAAACTTGCTGTGTGACCTTAGGCAAGTCACTCCCCCTTCTGATCTTCCCATCCACAGGGACAAGTGTGGGCTTCTGGAGAGGTCTTGAGGCCAGGTGACATCCAAGGTTCTTTCCATCTGGGACTTTGCATGTCCAGAGCCCTCTGAATTGAGATTTCTCTTCGGTTTCAAGTTCAAATGGGAGGTGAGAGAGTGGATAAAACAAAAGGAAGTGTCACTTTATCAACCTCTGCCCTCCCTTCTACAGGGAGCTACCAGCAAGTAGGGCTTGTTCTGAGAGACAATGAAAGGCCCGTCCGTCCCCAAATATCTTCTCTGGGGATATTTGGTCTTCTGTGGGGATACATGGTCTCCAGAAGTCACCTGTGAATATTTAAACATGGTACCTGGGTAGTGAATTGAATACACATTCTCACCCATTAACTCCTATTAAGTTGCTTTTCATGAGGCAGATCCTTGCAGCAGCACACAGGTAGAATTTTTTAAAACTGAGGGAGGAAGAGAGAGACAGAGACAGACAGAAAGACAGAGCAGTGTGGGCAGTAAGTTGGGGATGGCTCCGAATGTTAGGGCCCACAGAGTCCAGGGGTGAGGTACTAGGGTGTAAGAGATGCCCTACACACACATAGCCTGTTTTCAGGTGGTACCAGTGACAGGCTCTGGCATTGTGCAGGGCAGACCTGAGCCAGGCTGCAAGGCTGAGGAAAGAGGAATGAGCAGAAGTGACTATATGAGCCTGCGCCCCCATGGGCTCTCAACCTGACCCAGCTGGGGAGCTTGGCACTGCCTTTACGACTCACCTCTCTGAGTAGGTGAGCTTTTCAGCCCTTTCAGAGGGGAGCATAGTAACCCTGCCCAAGAGGCACAAAGTACCCCTTCCTCTGATGATTGCCCAATGTAGCCTTGGGGGTGCAAAGCCAACCCGGCAAACGTGGGTGGAATCAGAGTGGCTTCACACAGAGTTGAGGGTGGCTGCTGAGGAGCCGGGTTTAAGTACATCCACTTATCATACCTCCCTGGGACCCAGGGAGCAGAAACCACTGGCTTAGCCACCCCAGCATTCTCAGTCCTCAGGCCTTGGGTCTTTCTGGCCCTTCTGTCTCAGTCGCCCTCCCCACCCTTCATCTTGTAAGACAGCTCAAGCTCTTCTCTCTGAAGCTTGCTTGAGTGAGTGAAGAAAGGAATGAATTGCACAATCCCCTGGACCTAGAATCATGCTCTAGTCTATCCATCACTTTCTAGAATCCTTGAGTCGGTGCCATGCAGCCCCAAGAGTTCATGGAAGCCCCACAGGATGCCCAGGGAAAGTGGCAACCAATTAGGTAAAGACCTCCTGGACTTGAGAGGATGATCAGAACTGGGGGGATCCACCCTACCCAGGGGGCCCTGGGCTTAACACAGGGCTCAGGCATTCTGCCTGGGCTAGTTGCTTTCCCTTTCTGGGTCTCTTTATCTGGAAAATGCCCAGAGGAAGCAGGAAAAACATCAGGTGGTGTCAGTAGGTGATCTCAGACATGGCACAGCCCCTCTCCCTGCCTCAGTTTCTCCCTGAGTGAAATAGAAGATTGGGTAAGCACAACAACTTTAGTGAATCACAACTTCACGGTGTGAGGGGCTGTATCTTCCTCCACCTTTGCGATTTTGCTTCCTGCAGCCATTGACTGAAAAGACACAAAAGAACAAAAAGCCACTCTAAATACAGTGATTCTGTAACCAACTTTATTAGTCACAATAGTACTTTCACGCACTGTAGAATTTGTCATCCCTTTTACCTATTCATTCCGCAGCCTGTGCTGGCCGGAAGCGGCCCTGCAGGGAGGGTGTTCTTACTGAGAACAACGAAGGCAGGATCCTGCACAGATACTTGCGGCAAAGCCAGGCTTAGCATGGGGATGTGGAGTCAGACAGCCTTGGGTTCATATCCCTGGGCTGCTCCTCCCCAGCCATGTGGCCCTTCTTCACCTCTGAGGTGGGGATCATAGCACTTACCCCACAGTGTTGTTCTAAAAATGGAACCAGATAATGTACGGAACCTGCTTAGCAGCTGGTCAGTATTCAGTAGTGACACCTAATAACTCTAACTAACAAACACTCAGCTTTGCATTGTTGTTGAGAGCTTACTGTACCAATAGCTGCCCTTTATTGAGTGCTTGCCATGTTCTGGGCCTGGGGCCAAGCTCTTGGTGCCATGTTTCAGCTCCCAACCTACCAAACTTGCAGTCTGGAAGGTGGCCTGACTGTCCTCGTCTCTTTGGGGTGGAGCAGACAGCTTTCTCCCCTGGGATGTTTTGGGTGGCTTGAACAGGATACTGGGGGCATCTCTCAGGAGTCTGACATGCAGTTGATGCTACCTTGGGCCCACAGCCCAGAGTCTCTCTTGCTCTCCACTGGCCTGCCTTTCCCTGGGCAGAGCAGGTTGTGCCCTGACAGGAGAGGTGGTGAGGCCGTCTCCGCCAAGGAAGGGACCCTGGGACTGAAGATCCAAGGCCCCCATCCTGACCCCAGAGACGGCACCCTAGTTGAAGCCTCACCAAACCCGAAAATGAAACAGTGGAGTCTTAAAACCCTTCAGGGTTAGGCACAACAGGAGGAGGGTACTCTATAGTCTGAAAATTGTGGCCCCTTTCTATCTCGGCTGTTGCTTCTAATAATATGTTTCTTTGAAAAGGAAGGAACACTCTGCATGATACCATGGAAAAGGCAGAGGCTCTGATTTTAGATGGAGTAGTGCTTAATTCTAGCTCCGCCATTCACACGCTGATTTGAGCAGCTTTCATCCATCACTTTCCTGCATTTTGTGTCTTCATCCATGAAACGGGGGTCACAGTCCCTGCATCTCGAAAGCCTGGATGCCAAGAGTTAAAATGAGATGCACAAAGTAGGTGCTCAGTATATGATAGAGAATCAAGCGTTGGGGATTGATTCTCAGCTCCCTCCATGAGATCAAAGGTGACGTGAGAACTATCTTGCAGTATGTTGGGATATGCTAGTTACTGGGTAAGTGTTACTATTGCCAGTGTAGCGTAATTTTTCTTAGGAAGATAGCCTGCCTCCCCTTCATGCCTGACTTCCCACAATTTTCCCACTGGCTCTTGAGAGGGACATGGCCATAGGAACCACAGGGAGGCTGGTACCTACATTTGTTTTCTTCCACATTCCCAGCATTCCAATGTTTAGCTGGACATATACTCCCACACTGCTCAACACTATACTTTCCAGTTTCCCTTATAGCTAAATGTGGACATGCTACTAAGTTTACTAAGTTATATACCAGCAGATGCTTAAAGAGGAGGGCCACACCCTTCTTTGTTAGTTCCTCCATCTGGCTGCTTGGAATTTGGATGTGCTGGCTGTAGCTTTTGCGGCCATATTGTACTATGAGGATAAAAACCATACCTTAGGGAATACGGAAGGTAAGCTGGAAGGAGCCTGATCCCTCCTGTGTTACCAGATAAGGTCTGCTTACCTTCAGACATTTTCATATAAAAATAAACCTTTATCTCATTGAAATCATTGCTATTTTGACTTGACGCTACTCAACAAAACTTCCTCCTAATGGATATAGATGGAAACACTCTCCTCCCCCCGTGCAAAATTAAAAACCTTGTCTTCTAGAAATGTATCCAGGAAATATAATCAGATAATGTTTACATTCATGTGAACAAAGACGTTGAACATAATTTTTCATCATTGTGAAAAGTTGGATACACCATACATTTCCAAACCTGGAGGTTCGATGTAACATGATCCATAAAAGAACAGCGGCTGGGAGTTCAGGATATGGTCGGTGGTTAGAGAGACCTGGGCTGTTTCTCACTTTGGCCAGCTCCCAGCTACGGCTGGGGCCACTCCTACTTCACCTCTCTGAACCGTAGTATCTCTATGTATAAAGGGGGCGGATCATAATAGTATAGGTCTACAACGTTGTTACAAGGATGAAATAAAACGAGGTACGTAAAGCACTTAGCACAGTGCCTAGCCCCGTGGAATCCCTGACTGAGAGCTAGTGTTCATCCTCCTTCCCCACCCCCCCTTCTCCTTCTCCAATGGGACACCATCCTAGAATTCAAGGTACCTCATCACCATCACTACTACGAACACAATAAAGATGATCACAAGATTCTTTAGTGAAAATAGAAGAGCACAGTGCACACGTATCTGCACAGCAGGGCCCCATGAGCAGGGGTGTATTGTCTGTGTGTCTCCGTAGAAAAGGCAGGAGGGAAACACACTAGCAGTGCTTATGTCTAAGATGCGGGCGCTAGTGATTTTACTGTCTCCTTTAAGCCTCTCTGTAATGTCTACATTATGGTAATGGACACAAAGTACTGTCATGATTTATAATTAAACACGACTTGTTACTTCCCTTTTAGAGAAAAGCTAGGCACCCCTGCGCTCTCCCAAGCCTTGGAAGGGCTGGTTCCTTGGGGAGCCTGTGAACAGGAAGCCCCAGCTGGCTGACTCAGCCCTCTGGGGCCAGATGGAGCCTTCAGGGTGAGGCAGGTGGCAGGAGGGTTTGGAAAGACAGGTCTCCGTTCAGAGCTGCCTGGGAGAACTGCTACGTTTGTCATCATCCCTCCTGAGCATTCCCTTCCAGCCTCTTCTCTGACCTGGAGGAAGGGCCCTCAGACTTGACGAACGCCAGCCAGAGAGAGCCAGTGGATGGAGTTCAATTCTGTATCCTCTGTGAGGAAGGAAAACGATTTTGCTTTCACAGAAAGGGGTGGGGGCTAGGAAAGCAAGCAAGACAGCAGCGCAGTGACTGCATATGCTTAGTTCATGCTCCGTGTGTTTTGCAAATCCTCTTAGCAGGGAATTGTTTCATCTCCCCTCTGGCTGGTCTGCAGCTGTGGTGCCGACAGACACGGCCTGGCCCCCTCGGACCGGCCCCCTCGGACCGGGCTGTGCTCAGCAAAGCAATGGCCGCTGGGACACAGGCCCCTGGCAGATGAGCAGCTGATGCAGGTGCTGCGTTGTGTAAGTCCCTGATTCAAGGGTCCTGGAGAAGGAATAGTCCTCCGCAGTGCAGAGCCCAGGCTGCTGAGACAAGTGGGACGAGGGCAGCAGAGGTTCGGTTATTATGGGCAGGAGCACCTATCAGCTGGGGGCTTCTTGTTACAAATATGTATTTAATTGTCCACAGACTCCGCTAGGGCCACTGGGTTCTCTATCACCTTGGCTCATACGTGAAAATGTGGCCCATGGATTCTTATTCTTCCTAGGTCTTAACCTTTCCCCGTTTAGCTACTATTTACTAGTACCTACTATACACTTAATAAGTTATGTGCTCTTTGCTAAGCCATGTCCGTATGTCATTTAACCCTCGTACCTCCCTGTAAAGTTGTCCCATTTTACAGATGAGGAAAGTAAGGCGCAGGGAGTTATACCACACATTTCTTTAGCAGCTGAGCCAGCGTTGGAATCTAGATGTGACTAGTTGCAAAGCTCAGGCTCTAAAGGCAGAAGGACTCAACCCAGGTCACATATCAGAGTCACCGACAGAGCCTGTTAATTGCCCTATATCGGGACCTTACCCCAAGCTTCCTAAATCACTGTACAGCATGTAAAATGCTTTAGAGGTGATTCTGGTGTGCAACCTGGTTAGAATAATACCACTTGATGGCCCAGAATCCTGGCTTGGCCCACCCTTTCCTTCCAGAGCAGGGATGCTGGGCACAGCATGAGAGTCCATGGTGGCTGTGCTTGTGGGGGACATGGCTCAGCTGGCCTTTGGGGCCCTTCCATCCTCTTTCCAGTTCTCCCCTGACTCTGGTTAGCTGGCTACAGACCCCATCTGGCCTCTGGGCTATTGTGGCACTGGGGATCCTGACCAGGACTACTCACCTCATTCTTCCCTCTGGCCCTGCTGGGCTTCATCTCTGTCCCTCAGAGGACAGTCATGGGGACAGACCAAAGGCCCCCTGAACTGTGCCTACTTGAGTCAGGCAGGCCTGCTAGGGCCCAGGGCTCCAGAGGACCCCAGGAACTCTGTAGCTAGACAGTTGGGAGGGGACCGCTTGTTGGCCCCTTGGATCACAATGTGAACTCAGCTGTCTGTTCAGCCTGTGACAGCGGAGTTCCCTTGGAGAAGCTGTTCTGTGTGTGTTCATTCTTTCCTAACCTCACCTTGGCTGTTTCCTTCATTTGTCAGGTGAGCACCAGGCTCTCGGTTAGGAACCGAACAGCCTGAAGTGAGGCAACATCCAGGTGCACAGACCCAGGTGGGAATGGCACGCTGTCAACAGGCCCTACAGCGCGCTGTGTCAGGGCGGGGGGCTGGAGGGGCTGCAACTCCTGGTCAAACGTCCTCACCACACAGCTGTTGACTCAGGAAGGAGGAGGGCCGAAGCCCAATGTGCTTTATAACTCAACCTCCAAAGCCGCACCGTGTCTGCAGCCTCCAGCTTGTCACATAGGCAAGGATCACCACGTGCGTTCTTGGAAACTACCTACTACTATAGACAGCTAATGAAAAACTTATTTTAAAAATGACATGAAATGTGCGTCCTTTTTCTTTTCTTTTCTTTAAAAGATTTTATGTATTATTTCCAGAGAGAGGGGAAGAGAGAGAGTCAGAGAGGGAGAGAAACATCAATGTATGGTTGCCTTTCACCCACCTCCAGGCACAGACCTGGCTGGAGACCTGGCTTGCAACCTGGTTATGTGCTCTGGCTGGGAATTGAACCAGCGACCTTTGGGTTCACAGGCTGGTACCTGATCCACTGAGCCACCAGCCAGGGTGAAATGTGCATTATTTCAAAAAAACATGTGATCCCTTAAGGCTAGGTGAACTCCCAATGACAAAAGAGGAGGCCCAGGCTTTGAGTTGATCTAGCCCTGGTGTTGACTGAGAATTGCACTGATTGTCTCAGACCCATTCCTTCATCTCCCTGTGCCTGGAACCCCTCACCTGTAAAGTGGAGAGTGATGATCACTACCTTCATTGTTGTTCTTAGAACTATAGGTGGACAGTACCCATCCCAGTGGGCACCCACCCCATAGTGTAGAAGTTGAGGGGTTGAATCCTGGTGTTACCAGATAGTGGCTATGAGACTTTGAGAAACTTCCTTCACTTCTCTGCCTCTCTTTCTGCTTCCTTCAAATGACAATAACAATAGTCTCTGCTTCATAGGGTTGTTATGAGGACTGAGTGAGTTAGGGTTTTTTTCTGTTTATTTGTTTTTGTTCTTATTTTGCAAAGTCTTTAGCTCTGTGTCTGGCACAGTCTAAGTGCTGTGTAAGTATTTGTGAAGTAAAACATAATCTTGGCTTTTGCCGCATGACAGGGATTGAAGGTACCAGCATATACTAGGAAAAAATGGTTTGTTCTTCCAGTGGGTGGGCACCTTTAGGTTGTGGGCCGAAGTGGTCTAATGTGTTTGCTATGCCTTGGCTTTTTTGAGCCTCTGATTACCCAGACTCCCTTCCTGTTTTTAAATTTTATCCTTACTTTTTCATGGTTGGACAAATAGCTACAGCCCCTGGCCCCAGGGCCTTTGTGGCTCTGAGCATTCAGGAGTCATTAATCCTGAGATGGGAGTTTTGCTAACTGAAAGGTGAGCCTGCCACCTGAACTTGTGACTTGAAAGCCACAGAGAGAAAATGCAGTTCTCTTTTGGAATGTCTCCTTTAACTCAGCTCTTGCTCCCAAACATGTTGACCCAAAGTCCTCCATGCGGCCCCTCTGCTCAAGTGCCATGTGGAGTTGGGGATCACTGGGTCTGGAGTGGCAAGCAACAAAAAGGAGCTGGAAATAGCCAATTTGGACAATGGTCTACATGTCCATGGCTTGCTTCTTCTGAGTGAGGTACTATCAGAGCTCCTTCAGTGTTCACAGCCATTTGATCATCATTGTAACTTCACAGATAAGGAAACTTAGGCATCAAGAACTTAAGCAACTTGTATAAGAACATGCCCTTGTGAAGGGAGCGAGGCAGGATTTAAACACAGGTGTCTTGGCTTCAGAGCCCAGGCTCCGAGCTCTCTGTATGCTGTCCCAATGGCTCTGGTCTTGCTGGGTCATCCTCACTCACCACGTGGCTTCTCTGGGAAAGGAGACAGCAGACCTAGATGGCTCCCTGGTTCTCTATACACAAGGGCCACTGGAGGTTCCGTGCACATCATTGTACTTCTCCCTGCCTCATTTTCCTCATGTACAAAAGCAGATCCCCACAGTCCTCCCAACTCTCAGTGGGGAGGCACAGGCTTTAGGAATTAGGCAGACTTAGATGTGAACCCCAGCTTCTTTGGCTAGGTCCCCTAAGTAGCTTCTTTGAGCCTCAGTATCCCTTTGTCTTAGAAAGGGATGATTAAGGCAACTCCGTAGATGTACAGTTAGATCTGAATAAGAAACTACATATATACATAGTGTTGACACAGGAAAGGTACCCAATGAATGTTTTTTCCCTGTTCCCATAAATATTGGGGAACTTAATTTTTTTTAAATCACAAATCCATTTATTTATTCCATAAGCATCTACTCCCACCTGTTCATCTCCATATTATCCTATTATATTAATTCATCTTACCTGTCTACCTATCTGTCCTCTTCACTTATCTATACATTCATACATTCACTCAAATATTGATTGAGGTGTGTTCCAAAGATGGGAAGCTAAAGTCCTCACTCTCAAGGGTTCACAGTCTGGGTTCGACACATGCCATGCTGTTGACTGTCATGTCACAATCAGATATTCAAAGCTTTGCTCAGCCAGGTTTAATTCACTAGGTTGACAGCTCTGTTATTAGAGTAGCTTTCCCCAAGGTTTTTCCTCAGGAGCAAGGTACTATGGTTAAACCATTAGTTTAACCTCTCATCACGTTCAAATGCGTTTTGTTGAAATAAATCCACAATCAATGTCTATCTACAGCTCATTCATTTTATGTGAGCTGTACAGCCCAGCCCAGCTACCCAGACCACTCTCGGGGTGTTCCGCTTCTTAGGGGGCAGAACCAGCAGCCAAAGCATGCCCAGCTGCCTCTACCCGGGCTCGGGTGAGTTTCTCCAGGAGCACTAACCTCATCTAATTGGCATAAATGGTGAGCGATTCATGACATGGAACCTCTTTGAAGGCACTATAAATAAAAGGCTGGAAACCTAAGATTGAAGTGAGCCAGAGGTTACTGTAATGATGATGAATTGTTTCCCCTAGAGGGTTTTGTTGTTGCTGTTTTTTTTGTTTTGTTTTGTTTTTTGTTTTTTAAGGAGCTGGTTAGCATTTCTCATGGGTAGAGGTAGGAGCAGGTAGGGATTGGGGTGATGTCTGATAGGTGCCAGGAGGGAGAGGTGTCAAGAGTCATTTCTCAGGTGATGTGAACAGAGCCTGACTTTGTAGGCACCTACATACCTATTGAGTCCATGGAAGAGTGCTCTTCAGAGTGGGGGAGAATGAATCTGGGTTTTTGGAGTGAGATGCGGCTTAGTATCTTGAACTTAGGCATGTGGACAGTTTAACCTTGCTCAATCTTGTCTGTTAAACAGGGATGAATGCACTGCCCGCCTTTCAGGGCTGTTGAGTGGAGGAAATGAGATAACATCATGTTCACAGCTGTGTTGCCAGTGACTGGCCAGGGTCTGACACTTGCTAGGAGCACATCGAATGCTATTCTTTTGCTCCATAACCATTTTAGACATTCTCTTAGGGTGTAAGACCCCTGCATAGGATATGTTTATCTCTGTGTCTCCTAGATAGATGAGTTTCTGGCTTACAGTAGGTGCTTAATAAATATCAAATAAAGATGTCCACATTTTCTTTGCCTTTCTTCTCTGTAGTAGAATAACTACATCAATGCTTCTAATTTCACTCTCTCCTATTCTGTCCCTTTCGCTCTCTTTCTGTCTGTCTGTCTGTCTGTCCGTCTGTCTCTCTCTCTCTCTCTCTCTCTCACACACACACACACACATACACACACATGAGTATTCATGTCCTTTGCCATGTATCTATGTATTTCCTTTCACTAGAGAATCACTTATTTGGTTCTAAGGCTGGTCATGTGACATGCTTTGGCCAGTAGGATATTGCTCTTATTCCATTGCCAAGGTAAGATGTGCAGGCTTGCCCAGCGGTGGGAGAGAGGCCAATAAAGAAGAACTGAGTCATCTAACAGCCATCTGACCACCAGTCATGGGAGTGAGCTGAGTCCCATTCAGCACTCGCCAGATAAGCCCAGCCCAGATCACAGCCCCACAGACTCATGAAATAAATGCTTATTGTTTCCAGCAATAGACTTTTGGGGAACATCGTATTAGAGTGGCGATAAATAGCTAATGTACCCTTCCTTGATTAATATCTGGGATGGATCTTAAAAAGTGGCCAGGAGAAATGATGAAGCACTTTTTGGTTTTTGTTGTTGTTGTTTGAATTTTATCACCTCTGGGAAATATTTGGTTAGGAGAAAGCTGGCATGAATTGCTTAAATGATTTTAAGGGTTATTAATTGGAAAGCCACAGCTGTCCCTGCTGGGGTATCTGTCTTGCACAATGTGGTCGGTTGGAATAATAATATTAATGATATTAAAATGTTAATTCCATGGTATGCTTTAAGACTTCCAGAACTTTCAGATATTTTATCTAAATTCCTGATTCCTCTGGAACACTGTTTGTGGTGGGTAAGGTGATGCAGGCAAGGTAGTGAGAGTGCATCTGCTAGATGGCAGAGAGAACCCTTAATACACGAGGTGTATTCATTCCTATAACTGCAGTAACATATCACCACAAACTTGGTGGCCTAAACAACCCAAGTTTATTATTTTACAGTTCTGTAGGTTAGAAATATGACAGGGTTTCAAAATCAAGATAACAGGAGATTTTTTTCTGGAGGATCTATTTCTTTGACTTTTGCAGCTCCTAGACGTTTCCCACATTCCTTGGTTCATGGCCCCATCCTCCATCTTTAAAGCCAGCAACATTGCACCTTTCTGACCATTCACTTGTGGTCATACCTCCCTCTGACTCCAGAAAGCTCCTCCATTTTAGAGGACTCACATGGGTAAGTTGGGCTCACCTGGATAACCCAAGTTCTCTCTCAAAGCCCCTCACCTTACTCATAGCTGCAACACCCTTTTTGCACATAAAGTAACATATTCACAGGTTCTGGCAACTACGATGTGGACATCTTTGCGAGACCATACAAAGACTTGTCTGCATTTCCAGTGACTTATCTTTATCAGGACTGGCAAGACATTGAACCCCTCTTCTCTTTCTCCTTCTTTTTTCCCCCTGGACAATGGTGCAATAGCTCTATTTCCACAACTCCACAGGTTGGAAAAATATCAGTGTTTGGTCAAGCAGAGAGAAATGATAAACACGCTTTCCAAAACAAGTCTTGATACAGAGTTGCATTTGAGTCCAAGCTATTTTACATTTCTATAAAATCACTTACTCTGAGCTACAGACATGTTTCTGATTAAAATGATCCAAAGGGTGTGTTTCCTCAGCATATACTGCTTACTCATCTTTCCTGGTGTAAAGAGACCAGATTCTGTAGGAGAAATGGATTTATTTTATGTTAGGCTAGCAACAGCAGAAATTACTTCATGCAAATGAGGCTTGGCAGTGTGACTTCATGAATAAGAAATGAACCGGCGCCTCCTCTCCCCACAGGCGATGTTGTGCACTGGGAAATTAATTGCGGCATTCGATGGGTGGCTGCGACTCCTCCGCCAGGGTTTCAGGCAGGCACAAAGATGCTTCCCTCGACCCAGTCGGGCATAAACCATTCACGTTCTTTATAGCTTTGGTCTATGTTGTAAGTGAACAATTGGTGGGGCTCAAGTTTCCTGGAAGCTTCTGGGGACCTTTGCAGGACTAAAGAACTGTCATGAAAGCCAATGCAATGCTGAGCCACACAGAGTGGCCCTGAGTTTAGACCACCTCTGAGTTGACCTAAGATGCACTGACTCCCCCTGACCCCCACCCCTGACAGGGTTAGTGTGAGTGCCCTGGTTCTTTGGAATGACAGCATACTTCAGTGGTTAAGTGCATGGTCTCAGGAGCTGAAATACCTGCGTTCAAAGCCCTGACCTGCTCCTCCCTGGCTGCAAGACCTTTGTCCAGTCAACTAATCATTCTGTGCCTCAGTTTCCCTAGCTATAGATTAGAAATTATAATAGCACTCATCACATAGGGTTGTTGTGAGAATTAAACAAGCAAATGGCTCAAAGCACTTAGAAGAGAGCCAAAGAATTCTACCAACACTGGACCAGGAAGGGCCAGATCATGTTCCATCAGCTACAGTTGAAGTGAATGGTGAGTGCTGTTTGCTGTTCATTGTTTTAGGTGTTCATAGGGCCACTGCACAAGTTTTATCAGCTTCCCCAGTCCTGCCAGCTGCCTCCCAGGACGTCAGTTCCCACACCTGGCTGCACCGTGTCTTATCCAAGTCTGGGAGTGGTCAAAAGAGCCAGAAACTCTGGGCCTGTGGCTGGGAAGGCCCTGCCCTGCTAGGATTTATGAGATCTGCCACAAATGACAGAACCCCTGGGCCCAAGTCAGAGCTGCAGCAGGGCCTTTGGGGAGGGTCATAAGATTCGTGTCCCAAGTACTGTGTGATGTAGGGAAAGTCATTGAGCCTCTCTGAGCCTCAGTGTCCCTAACTATGAAATGAGGCTGATAGTACCCTACCTGCCTTCCAGATCAGAAATAATAACAGTTCTGGTTGAGTGTTACACCTAGCAGGCATTGTTATGTACAGAGCAGCCATTATTTGTCAGGTCTTGAGTGACTCAGATCTGGTGGCATTTTCCTGGCTGCATTCCCTGGGGAAAGACCACTGGCTTCTGATAAAATCTCCAGATTGACAGGTCCAAGAAGGAGGTAAAAAGAGGAGGAAATTGCCATCCAGGAAGGAAATGCACGAAGTGCCTGTGCATCACTCCCTCCTCACACAGGACCTGCTACATCATTTGTGAGGCTCACTGCACAAAGGTGATTAAGAATTTCGAGATGGTGCCAACTGAGCACTAAACCAAACGTGGAGCACTTCTGAGTGCAGGTCCTACATGACTGAATGGGTCACACTCCCACAACACCAGCCCTGTCCCCACTCATGCACGCTGCCAGTGAAGCATGTGCCGCTGTGGGCCAGAACTTGGCCCCGTTCCCTTTTCCCTAGCAACCTCTCTCCCTGCCTGTGCTGGGCTGGATGTGGTGTGGGAAACAGCCAAGGAGAGGGAGGCACTTCAAAGTTGATTGAAAATACCTCTACCTGAGCCCAGACGGTGTCATCAGCAAGTCAAGGTATAATACAGTGATTAAGGGCAAATATGGAATGTATGTGTACATATAAATTCTTTCTGTTGACACGATGCTATGTACTTACATGAGTGTTGCCATGGTGATTGGCAGGGCCAGCTGTTGTTTCATTTCCCCCAAAGAATTGTATGGTAATGATGGTCCCACAGGGAGTCCCCCTGGGGCAAGGAATGGTACTAAAAATCTGCAACTCACTGAACAGGTAGTGTATAGGACCTCATTCTCATTAGTGGTAATTAGGAGGATTTTACAGCGCCTTGATGAGAAGTGGCTAATTTGGGGTAGAAATGTAGAGAGTGAACTGCTTTTGGAGACTAGGTTTGAATCCTCTGTCACTTAATAGCCCTGTCGCTTAATTCCTCTGAGCCTCAGTTTCTTTATTTAGAAAGAGAGGAGTATTGTCACAGGAGTGTTGAACTCCTGGGAACATTCAAAATAAGGTATATGAAGTACTTAGCTCAGTTTTTGAAACATTGGTGATGTATACTAAATGGTTACCATGATGATGATATTAATGAAATAATAACAACAGTAATAAAGCTTCTATTTATTGAGGACTTACACCTACCTGTCCTGATGTTTGAATGCACTATCTCATTTAATCTTTATAACAATCCTATCAAGAAGATAAATTGTTATTCTCATTTATAGGTGAGGACACAGAGAGGTTAAGAGGCTTGCCTGGAGTCACACAGCTGGTAAATGACAAATGTCAGAATGCAAACCCAGGCAATCTAACACCAGAGCCCAAGTTCTTAACCATTATATGCAATGTCCTTGGATAAAGGTTAATGACATGAAGCCTGAATAAATTCTGAGAGCTATATGGTCTTAAAGATTTCGAGTTGGTTCTGGAAGATTGGTCCTGGGTGAAATGTACATTTCCTCCTATAAACAAAGGTGGCGGTGGGATGACGCAGAAGTAGTGGGGAAGAGGATGCTTTCATAAGCATCTGCAGGAGGGGGCTGCCCTGTGGACCATCCCTGTTCAGCCCCAGGGTCAAAGGTCTCTTCTGAAGTTGCAGCAACTCCTTCCCAGGCCTGAGTGTGGGTCAGGATCAGGAGTTGTTTCAAAGGACTAACTCTTGATTCCTCCTCTAATGGTTCTTACTCCCCAGAGCTTTGGGGCTGCTGAACTTGGTCCTCCCCAGAACTAAACAAAAACCAAACAAGTATACAGGCACAAAAGCAGTCCCTCATATTTCTCCTTGATCCTATCTGGTTTCTCAAATATGATAAGTAACATCTCTCCCCAGGACCTTTGCATGTGTCACACTCTCTTCTGGGGCTGCTATTCCCAGCCCTTACTCCCAGTCCCACTTGTTTGTCAGATTCCTACTCATCCTTCTGTGTGAGAGTAAATGTTCCTCAGGGAAGCCTCCCTTCAGGTCTGCAGGCAAGTCTTCAGGACTGACTGTCCCCCAACCCCAGGCTCTGTTAAGTCCCCAGTGACACATTGCTACAACCACCTGTCTGCCTTTTGTACCACTTATCAGAATTTTAATTAAATAATTAGGAGTACCATGATTTGTTAAAGAGCTCTCTCTCTCAATGCCTGTTTTATTCACTACTGCATTCCCAAATGCTTGTAGCAATGGCTGACAGCGCATGTTGAACAAATGGATGAATGAATACACCCTCCCCTCGTCTTTGCTGGGGAAGACCAGCTTGGGCTTTGAGAGGTGAGAACGTCATGGCTTCACCAGACCCCTCAGTCCTGGGTGGCTGATGGTGGCCACTGACGGTGGTCCTGCAAAGGGTTCAGGAGGAAGCACGCAAAGCAAACTTACCCCACAGCGGGACAGCGTGGGGAGGAAGGGAAGCCGGCAAAATCACTATCGACTGCATTTCCAGGCCTGTGTTTCTCACTTAGTCCTCAGGAGCCCTGCAATGTCGGGGAGATGATTGGTCTCTGATAAATGAGGAAACTAAACAGAGAAAGGAAGAGCATTAAGGCAAGTTAGTTCTTGCTTCAGACCCTGTGTACCAAGACCCTTTCAACTTGGTTCTCTCCTGGGGCTGAAGTTCAGTCCCTCATTGTTCAGCCCTGTGGGTGGGTGCATGTGTCTGCGAGCGCACAGAATCACCTGGGACAGGGACACTGTCATCAGCATGGGTGCCGGGGCTTCCAGCTCCCAGAGGAGCCATAGGAAGGATTATAAAGGGATTAGATGCAGATGTGTTTAAGAGTTGGCTAAACTGGGTTTATAATCCCAGCATTGACAGTTGGAATATTTCTTCAACCCAGGATTACAAGGTGATTTTCCCATCTTTTGCCTGCTAAGCCATAATAAATGATAATGCAGTCAGCAAGGGAAAACATGGGAAGATACTGTTAGTTGCTCCACCTTCTCTTTGCTGGTTCTTTTGATTTCATCAGTTTACCCCCTTAAGCTGCTGATTCCCTGCCCCTAGAACTCTAAGGAAGAAATGCAATTTTACTCAGGGGGCAGTTGAGACCCCCAGATATTTGCTGGAATAGCTTTAATCTTACCCCAAAACATCCAGCCAGCAAGAAATGTTATGAGCCTGGGCCTCACAGGCAGGGACCCAGCCCCAGGAAGTGGGTCTGGGGACCTTTCTTCATTCCTGGGGATGTTCTTCCTTGGGTATTAGCATTTTCCAGGGGGAACTATCTAGTGATTTTAGTTCTTTGACTTTTTCAGGTGCAAACAGATGGTTAGATCAAATTGGAAAACCAGAGGCTGTTTAACAAGTTGGAAAACTACCAGTAGGGCCATTTAAATGTAAAACAAAGACCAAGAGAGGTTATGCAGGGGAGAAAGTGAGAGGAACACACCCAGGAGCGCTGCACATCTGTGAGGGAATGAGGAAAACCTTTTTAGGAAATCCTAGTAACAAATCCTTCCCTAGCTCCACGTGCCAGGCCCTGTTCTAAGCACATTCTGTGTAGGAACTCACTGACCCTCACAGTTATACTGTGAGTTTGGAACTATTTTGGGTCCATTTTCAACGCAAGGAAACTAAAGCACAGAGAGGTGTTGGAGCCTGGCCTTAAACCGAGTTGGAGCCTCTGCTCTTCACTCGTAAACTTTGCCCCTTCTCTGAGAACAGCAATGATAATGACAAGCATGAGGATACTAATAATGGTGGCTTTCATTTATTGTTGACCATTAGCCAGGCTCGTCACAAGTGGCCTTGAGAAAAGTCCATTAGATTTTCTTCTCCTTGGCCATTTTTCCGTATAGCAAGTCAACTTTCTTTACGATGCCAATCTACTTCTTCTCTTTCTAATTCATATTCTCTTCTGAAATAGACAAATGCCCCCCCAAAGCTGCTAGAACAACTGATAAGGCCATGGTTAAGCTATGGGGGCTGTGCCAGAAGGAGGTCCACACACTGACTCTTCATGGAAATCAATACGGGTTTTATTTGGGGGGAAGGAGCTGAAAATTGATTATGGCAATCTTTGTACACCTCTGAAGTCCTAAAAATCATTGAGTGGCATACTTCTAATAGGTGAATTATTTGAGAATGATGTATTTTATTTCAATATCAGCAACAGAACTGCTGAAACGGAAATAAAACAAGGCAAGGAAGGCGTTTGGCGGCATTGGGTAGGGAGGACAAATGCGTGAGACACACTAGGCTGGAGTGGGAGCTTGTCTCACAGCCCTTTGAGTGTGCACAGCCTCTGGAAGCGGACGCTGCTGACTTCTCACCAAACAACTTACGTTGCTCTGCCTGCCTCCATCACATTTCTGATCAGCCTTGCGTGCGAAGTGATACTGGAGGGAAAGGCCAGGATGAGGGTCTCAGGGCCCCGGTGACGATTCTGTTGGGCCTGTGCCCGCCACTGGGGCACTGCCGAACTCAGTGGCCTCTCCCCAGCCTGGAGCCCTGCCATCTGGCGTGAACACCGGCCTTTCCCTTCTGATCCAGGGCATTTTACAAATCCAGCCCTGACTGAAAAACAAAGTCCAATCCAAAACCTGCACTTGCCAAAGAGGAATGGGTGTAGCCAGTAACAACACATTCTGGGGTCCGATGGCCAGAATTCTGCACACTGTCCTCTGGGGTTCCTGCCTAAAGCCTTTTGTACCCCCACCCAGTCTTTGACATTGCTCTGCCTGGGCAGAGTCCAAGAAAAATAGATAAACTCTGTGTTCTTTCCCACCGGGAAACCATCCTGTTCCCTAGGGAGCGCTCTCCTCAGTAGGTCCTTTGGGGACCTTTAGGTGTCTTTTGCAAGGGGCGGGAAGGAGGTGGGATGTCTGGACAATGCGAAGAGCTGGGGCTGCAGGGAGGGGTGAGTGACGGTTTGAAGACTCCTCTGACTTTTTCTCCAGGGAAAACCGCCTCTTTCAACTGGTCAGGCAGCCTCTGAGCACTGAGGCAAGAGAGAAGTCAGGGCAGGAAACCAGGGAGAAGTGGCACAGAGGTGCTGATTGCCAAGTGGCCCAAGTGTTGGGGGTGCCGGGGAGAGAGGCTGTGTGGAGGGAGAGGAAAGAGTGAAAAAGAAGGAACTGCATCCCCCGATGGTGGGCTAAAATCACAAGGGAACTGTCATGTATTCACATTGCATTTCAGGTTCTTAGAGGGAAAACTCAATTCACTAGAATGGAGCAAAGTGGATAATTTGAAATTCCAGATAACTCAGAGTTAGGCAGAGACCATTTTTCTGTTTCAAGTTCTGCACAAATGAAGTTCAAAACTACCTTGGCCTTCTTCTCCAGCCTGGGAGATGGTGTGCCAGTGTGCCTGAATGCCAATATCGGTCCCACATATCTCTTCACTGGCAGGCCATCGAGGGTCAACCAGGTCCCCCGGAAAAGTTCCTGTCTGCAATAACAACACACAGGTGCTGTTTACACTGGTTTGAGTGATGCCACAAAGAGGGGATACAATCTGCAGTGGATAAAAAGGAATGAATTCATTCTTCCAGTTGACCTGAAAGAGGTGAAAACTTTGCTTAAAAAATACAGGGAAGAGAACAGGGAGGGTAACGAATAGCTCACATGGTGACTCAGACTGGAGTGGGGCGGGGGGCAGTGTGGATGGGTGTCCTGCACCGTGTGATTTCCACAAGCGTTTTTATAGATTCTGCGTGATAGATGTGATAACCAGGTACTTTTATAGAAAGGTGAGATCGGCTGCTGCTGCTGCAGCAGCCGCATGATTATCGCTGACTCATTTCATGGTGTTTCTTGTTTGTTAAATCCCTTCAAGTGTGTCGTGTATTTGCATTTGAAGGAGTGTTATTCTCCACCCCAAAAAAGGTGAGACCCACTGGTGTCAAAGAACAGGTGGAATATGTAACAGCCTTAATTATTGCAGTGGCTATTGGCATGAAAAATTGCAGTGGGGGCCAATGTCCCCTAGGGAAGGCCTACAGATGGTCCAGCTATACCTCAAAATGATGGCACCCGGTGTGGCTGCCATGCTCCTGTCACAGCAGCAGCAACAGAACATCTCCCCGGAGGGGGTGGATGGGTCACAGGCCACTGCTCAGGGATGCTCGACACATTGCATATGTCCCCTCTTGGATGCTCCTGATCCTTTTGTTTCTTTTGTAGCCAACCATTATGGGTTGAAGTGCGTACCCCACAAAGGCATGCTGAAGTATTAACTCCCAGGATCTCACAACACGATCTTATTTGGAAATAGGGCCATTGCAGATGTACTTAATTAAGATGAGGTCGTATTGGAGTAGAATGGGCCCTTCATCCAATATGACTTCTGTTCTTATGAGAAGATGAGAGAAAGACAAGTGGAGGAGAACACCCTGTCATGATGGAGGCAGAGACTGGAATGATATGGCTGCAAGCCAAGGAATGCCGAGGGTTGATGGCTGCTACCAGGAGAGAGAAGGAAGGAGTCTAGCCAGGGAACCAGCCCTCGCCCCCAGAACCTCCAGACTATGAATGTCTGTTGCTTTAAGCCACCCAGTTTGTGGCACTTTGTTACCACAGACTAGAAAACTCATAAACTTCCACCCTGCCCTAACATGTCAGCCTGACCTATATTTGTTCTTTAAAAATGCTAATACCTGGCCCTGGCCAGTATGACTTGGGTGGTTGAAGTGTTGTCCTGTAGCCAAAAAGTTGAGGGTTCGATTCCCAGTCAGGGCACATACCTGGGCTGCAGGTTCGGTCCCTGGCCGAACAAGTTACAAGTGGTAACCAATTGGTGTTTCTCTCTCTCCTGTCCTCTCTCTCTAAAAGCAATGGGAAAATGTCCTTGGGTGAGAATTTAAAAGAATATGTCAGTATCTGGACCAAGGGTAGCATCCAGGCCCACGGCCTGCACCATTCTGTCTACTCCAGATGCTTTGGCCCACGGAGTGTTTGTCTGCAGGGAACCCTTACCTGGCCCATTTTCAAGCTCAGGAGTGTGCCTGTTGTGCTCAGAACTAGAATAACTGGCACTCTCTCATCAGAGCCTCTCACAAACATTTTACCACTAAAAACGTTTGTCAGCTCTCCAGCCCCGTTCTCCCCGGCAGGCCATAGTATCCCTGAGGTAGGGCTCCTTCCCAGCAGCTGCAGGCGGGACCGTTGTCCACTCACCCCTCATCTCAGAGCCAGCACATGAGTCTTTTCTCCCTGATCCTTGATTTGAAGGTGTGCCTGACAGTTCACTGTAGGCGATGTTTCCTAAATCAACTTTTCGTTTACGGGCCACGGGGGAATCAGAACGAAGGAGATGCTGGGTAGAAGGTCAGCCTGCCCTGGCAAACGCCCACCTTCCAGGCCAGTGAGTCACCCCAGCGCTGCTCCAGGCTCTCTGAAAGCCTGCTCGCAGCAGCTGCTCCGTGCATGAGGGGAAGTTTGGGACTCAGGAGTTCGGCTGGAGGAGGCAGTAGCTGCGGCCCAGGCAGGCCCAGGCTGTGCCGGGACAGGACAAAGTCTGGAGAAGTGTCACGGGGGCTCCTAGCTGTTTAATGTTGCTCATTGACCGCACCTTCTGTTTTAAAAGGGGGCAAACTGAGTGGGGAGTTTGGAAATCTAGTTCTCCACTCCCAACTAAACGTGTGACTTTGAAAAGTGAAAAGAAAACAGTAATAGTTAAGAGCATGGCCTTGCAGGTTTTACTATAGCTCTGGATGCAACCAGCCACGTGATTCTGGACAAGTTACAAAACTTCCATAAGGTTTAGTAGCCTCAGCTGTGGTAGAGAGTTGGGGAGAGGGTAAATGCCTAACCTGAGACAGCGAATGTGAGCAAATATGATCATATTTATAAAACGTACCGCACACTGTCTGGTGCACAGGAGTAAGTGAAAGCAGGTATTATTATCCTTGGCAACTTATCATACATCTCTGGGCCTGTCTTTCTTCACCTGTGAGATGGCAGCTCGCAGGATTGAAAATTCGTACATTCCATACCCAGGAAGGGCAGCATCTCCCTCCTCTTAATCAATCACACATCATCTCTACTTGTGTCTTTTTTTCTGTCCCCTGCCGTTATTTTATTTTTTGAAGTAGCAAGTTTTCCTAATAATGAAAATTCATCTTTTTAATTTCAGGAAATATAAATAAGCATAGAAAAAAGACATAAAATTTCCATAACTACCTGGCTGGTGTGGCTCAGTGGATTGAGTACCTGCCTGCAAACTGAAGGGTCGCTGGTTCAATTCCCAGTCAGGACACATGAGCTGTGGGCCAGGCCCCCAACTGGGGGGTGTGTAGGAGGTACCACTGCACATTGATGTTTCTCTCCCTTTCTCTCTTTTCCTCCCTCTGTTTAAAAATAAATGAAAAAAGTTTTAAAAATAATTATATTAAAAAAGACCCATAACTTTGGAACCCATAGAACATTTTTAAACATAACTTTCTGACACACATGTTATCCTTTTTTGGTTAATCTTGCAATTTCATGGGAAGCTTTCCCAGGCAGTTATTAATTAGTCTTTTGCATCATCTTGAATAGCTGTTTGACAGTCCAGAGTATGGAAACCTTGAAAATTACTCTGTAACATTGATATTGTTGGACACTACATTAATTTTCAGTTTCCTCTTGCTACTGTTAGGAGGCTGGAGGCTTGGGCTAGGTGGAAAGGAGGGAGTGGTGAGAACTGGTGAGACAGGGTGTGTTTGGACGGCACAGGAGCAGGATTTGCTGATTGCCTGGATGAGGCATGTGAAGAGAAAAGAGTTAACAGTGGGTTTCAGCAGGAGCAACCGGAAGGATTGATTTGTCATTGGCTGAGATGCAGAAGGCTGCACTTGGAGCAAAAGAATAGTAGGAGCTTGGTTTTACAAGATTAAGTTGAAGATTTCTTTGAGACATCCAAGGGGAGATGTCATACAGGCAGTCGGATATACGCGTAGGGAATTCAGGGAAGATGTCCTGGCTAGAGATATCAAATACTGGGTTGACCAAAACTTTTGTTTGGTTTTGTTTTATAATATGGCTCGAGTAGCACTTTGTTGTCTTTAACTTTATTCAAAACAATTTTGTTAGATTATATTGTGAAAGCTGTCATATCAGCGTGCATGTTAAAAAGCATATCAACTTAAGGCTGGACCCTCTAAAAAAGCCTTGTGCAAACTGATTTCTCTCTCTCTTTGAATCCTTTTAATACTTGCTCTGTACTTCTCTTAAAAAGACTCATTCTGGTAAAAAAAAAAAAAAAAAAAAAGCATATCAAAATTGGTGAATTTTTGTGTAGCCATTTTAATATTGAAGATGGAAGAAAACACATGACAATTTCAACATATTATGCTTTATTATTTCAAGAAAAGTAAAAGCACAACTGAGTTGAAAAAAAAAAAAATTGTGCAATGTGTGAAGAAGGTCCTGTGACTGAACATGTCAAAAGTGGTTGGTAAAGTTTTGTGCTAGAGATTTCTTACTAGGCAATGCTTGATGGTTGGGTAGACCAGTTGAAGTTAACCATGAGCAAACCAAGACATTCATTGAAAACAATCAACATTTACCATATGGGAGATAGCCAACATACTTAAAATATATAAATCAATAAAATTCTTGGTGAAAATGAAAACTGTATCTTTTCTGTTACGGAAAAAACTAAACTGACTTTTCAGCCAATCCGATAGGATGTTATCAGTCAGTGAATGCATGGATTTAAAGACTTGAGATCATACGAGATGCTAAGGGACCCCAGATCCCTGAGGGAGCTGCAGGACTCAGACTAGCTGATGCCACACCAATGGGGGACCTTTTGTCTTTATGCTGCAGGGGACAGGTGACATGTGCCCCTCTTTCTCCTAAGCCAGTGGTGTGGAGCCCCACAACACCAAACGAACATTTCTACCTTCATCAACCGCCTCCTCCAAAGTCCAGAATTGTTCCTTTTGCTAACAGCACTTCTACCCTCAGCTGTGGGTAGAAGAGACCACCATGGGGCCTCTTTCCAGGCTGCTTCCCTTCAGCCTAGAGCTTGTGCTAATTAGCATCTCTGGGCTACTCCTTCCCCCCACACCTCATCCCCATGAGGAAAGCAAACAAGCCAGCCTGTTTTCACTGTGTGTTTTTCTTTAGCTGGTGTCATGGGGTGAGGGTAGAGAGGAAGGAGATGGTGGAATCCACTCACGGTCTTGGCTGGCTCCATTTTGATCCCAATGGTCATTGGTCAACAACCTCTTCATAGAGAGAGCGGGAGAGATGGGGATGGAAATAAAGCTGGGGGACACCCTGTTGGCCTGGCGTTTTCACGCAGATGTAGACCTGAGGCTCAGAGAGGCTGGGCAAGAGGCCAAGGTTACCATCCATAATGCGCCAAGTATAACTGTTCACCATGAGGCTTAGTGGACAAGTTCTGGAGGTCCCAGTGGACAAAGAAGGCGGATATGGTGATAGGTGAAAGTATCAGCAAAGTTTAAAAAGGGAACTTTCAAGTGAGTATTTGCGGAAGAGAGTATATTTGGATTGGTGAGCGGTCATTGCTCATCCCCTCCTCTGGTCCCCACAGTCCACTTTCCCTGGTGCCCCTGGTGTGGTAAGGTCACCTCAGAGCTGCAGCCCGCAGGGACTCAGCCTGGAGTGTGCCCTGGCCTGGGGGCTCCTCTGTTCAATCTCTTCCGATTCAAGACTTTTGGGTTCTGATCCTGACTACTCACCTGTCCTTGGGCAAATCACCAAATCTCTTCAAGTTTCATTGCCACACTCTTTTATTGTTTTAAATATTTCATTTATTATTTTTTAGAGAAAGGGGAAGGCAGAGAGGCAAAGACGGAGAGAGACATGAATGTATGGTTGCCTTTCACCTGCCTCCAGCCACACACCTGGCTGGAGACCTGGCTTGCAACCTGGTTATGTGCCCTGACTGGGAATCAAACCAGCGACCTTTGGGTTCGCAGGCTGGCACCTTATCCACTGTGCCACCAGCCAGGGCTGCCTTCTTCTTTTAAATGGGGATAATGACACCTCCACCAATTGCCCACCAGTGCCTGACACTTAGTATTATGCACTCCAAACGGATATCTGTCTTATCTGCCAATAACTGACTGAGTTATTTTTAGCCTTGTAAGGAACAGGGGGTTGAGCACTAAAGGCAGGGGAGTCTTTCCAGTATTTTAGATCCAGCCCACAGAGCAGGGTGTTGGCAGGAGCTTCCCAGGAACATCAAAGACTGAATTTCAGGAGAAACCTTTAGTGTGTCTCCAGGTATCTCTGGACACCAAGCACTTTGCTGATTTCTGTCCCCATCTGACACTCACCAGAGGCAGACCTGGGCCCTGGGAGAGGGGAGGCCTCTGCCAGCCGCCTCTGCCATTTCATTACTCATTGCTAATTGTGGTAAGTGGGGGTTTTACAGCTCCCCTGGCCCTCGTTGTGAGCTGTGGCAGGACTGTGATGGAGGGGAGAGGAAGGCCAGCCTGCAAGCCCCTTCAAGGAGCCTTTGTGCCCATCCGGCTGGTTCATCTGGACCCTGCAGGGCAGAGTCCGGGCCCTACAACCGCTTGGCAGGGAGGTTTCATGGACCCCCAATCGTAACCTCACTTCTCTCATGTCCTAGCGAAGTCTTTAGCTGGGTCGGGAGGTGGCCAGAGGTTACTATTGGGCTCACAAGAGTGGCAGCCACATGTGGCTTCTGGACAGGAGGGTGTGAGGGCAGAGGGTAGACATAGGACTTCCTTCTGGAGATCATGGACCCAGAGGCCAGACCTCAGGTCGGGGATGGTGGTGGGGAGGGGCAGTTTGCCAGAGCAGCAGGGAGAAGGGCTCTGGAGCCTGGCGGGTGAGACTCGCTGACCCGATGACAGGTCATTTAGTCTGAGTCTCAGTTTCCTTGTCTGTAACACGGGAGAGTCCCGCTTGCCTCCCTGGGTTGTGGGAGAGATGAAATTAGATATTGTACCTACGAGCTTAATAATAAAGGGTGGCTCCCAGGAGCCAGGAGCCAGGGAGGTAGAAGATTCTCACACCCTGCCCCCCACACCGCTCCATTCTTGGCTTGTCTTGCATGTTAGTGGGGCTGGATGAGGAGCCCCTGGTCCCATCTGCAGCTCCGCTCTAAGAACCATCCACCACAGCCACCGTCAATGAGCCCTTATGGAAGGCCAGGGCTTAAATATCATAGTTCTGACCTTACAACCACTGGGCAAGTAGGTTCTTCAAGATCCACTCCCCAGATGAGGATGCAGGAATCCGGGAGCAACCTGCCCCTGGTCACTTTGGGAGATGCACACCTAGGACGGTCCCTCTGCCCAGTTTGGGACAGGAGGTCAGCTGTGTCCTTCCTTTCTCTTTGGCAGCTAGCATTTGGTCCCTTTCCCAAGGAGCTCTCGCCAACTATGATCTCTCCTGCCCCTTCTCTGAGAGGCAGATTGTGGCAGGGTTTTGGACTGCAGAGAGAGAGGGGTTTGGGTCCAACCCAGCCTCCCACTAGCTGTGTGGCTTGGATAAGTCACTTACCCTGTCTGGGCCACACTTTGCTGTTTATAAGGTGGCATTTATAAAAGTTTGCTTCCCAGAGAGGTCACAAGGGTGTGCTAGTGCCAGGGGGATGCCAGGCTGGCAGCCTCCCCAGAGCCCCCTTCTGCAGACCAGCAAGAGGGTCGGGGGTGGGCTGGAGAGGAACCCACCATGGGCCATCACAAAGGCCTTGCCCCTCAGCCATTGCTGGACGATGGGACCCACCTCTCAAACTCCCTTAACAGAGTACCCATTTCTATGGTTGCAGGAGTATGGCCTCCAGAGGCTTCTGATTTGGTGATAAATAGCCTCACACCGTCAGGAAGCTCACAAAGTGCAGTAACAGGCCAGCATGGGGACTCTTCCTTGTTCCTTTTCCCACCAGCTGAGGCATCAGAGCCCTCTCACCCCTGTTCCCACCCCATCAGGAGCCTCTGAGGCCTTTCTGAGGGTCCTTGTGGTGTGTGTCCCGCCTTCAGTCACCCTGACCACACTGTCAGCATGTGACCAGCATTTGCAGGCCTTGAAAATCTCCTCTTCACCCTGGTGCATTTTTACTGTGTAGGGGGAAAAACATGGAACTTTGAAGAAGGGCATGGCTGTGTTGTTCTGCACAAGTAAAGAAACTGCTCTAACCTTTCGTTTCATGTCTGCGCTTAAAACATTTCCTTGTCATTCCCCAACGTTGACAAGATCAGGACCAAGTGCCTGAACTGGCACTCAAAGTTCTCCCTGAACTGGCCCCAACCTACCTCTGGGGTCTTACTAATTGTTATTATTATTATTGGGAATAATGATACCATTGATTAAAATAATCATCTGTGCTTGAGGACTCGTAAGGGAGAGGCAATGTCCTAAGGCCTTTCCTTGTATTATTTCACTGAATTCTAATGACAGCCATTAGAAGTAGATATTAGGTCCCATTTTCCAGCGAGGAAACTGAGGCCAAGAGAGCAGGTCACCTGTCCATGGACTATTGGATTCTGAAGCTCAAGCCTAGGTCAATCTGTGAGACCACCACCCACACACCCATGGCCTCAGGCTCCTCCACTCTCACTCTCTCCTCCTGCCTGGTTTCCTCTGTGTCCCCCAGACATGTCCCCAACACCCCCGCTCATGCTGTTCTCTCCGCAAGGAAGGCTTTGGGAAGCAGCATCAATAACGGACAGAGCATGGGCTCTAAAGTCAGCCACACCAGGGGGTAAGAATCCTCACTGTGCTTCTTCCCAGCTGCCAAGCTGAGCTTCCTGGGCCTCACTGTCCTTACCTGGAAAGTGGAAGGATGACATGGCCTCATTGGTCATGCCAGCTCATCTGTCCAAGTTCTGTCTGAAACTGGAGGCCCTTCTCTGACTAAACCAGTCTGTTGACATTTCTTCTTCCTCACAACTGTGTGCCGTCGCTTGTACCCCTTGCTCAGCATAGCCCTTGATGGCAGGGCCCACGCGGACCAAGGACCAAGTCCTTATCCGTCGCACACACAATAGCTTCCTGGAGGTTTGCAGGGTAATTGCTCTTCAGGGCTCTAGGCAACGTCTGCTCCTTTGTAAAGATTTGCCTCAGGCATGCTTTCTGCCTCCAGGAAGTCTTTCCTGATACTCCAGCCTGGTTAGATAACCTCTTCTCTACGTGTCCCCAACCCCTAGGTTGACCTTTCTCCTAGCAAGTGTCACAATGTACGTCCTGTATTTGTTCAGCTGTCTGTCTCCCCTGGTAGGCTGTGATCCCCCGGGGGGCAAGGACTGTGTCACTGTCATCTGGATGGATGAACGCGTGAGCATAGGCTGAAACATTCCCAACACTTGCTATTTCAAGCATCTGCCCAGAGGGCTATGTACTGCCTGTGCCTAGAATGTCACTCGGCTGCCTTTACCTTTGCATCTTGGAGACGGTGGCAGGTGGTTTCGGGGCGGCATCTGGGACTGAGGAGCTATGTCTAATTCTGCATGTATGTTGCGTGCCTCCATTTCAAACCTTGTTCATTAGCACAGCAATTAATGGCAGCAGTGCCTCATGACAGATGGTTCAGCCGCGTGCCTGAACCCCTGGTTCCACAGTGGGCTTGGAGTGGGGCAGACACGTCTGGCAAGGTTGCTGTTTTCATTGGTCGGGCAAGTCCAGGCTCCCAGGGCTGTGGAGAAGGTGAGCTGACATCAACGCAGGTGCTGGTGGGGGCTGGGCCTGAAAGAGTCAGGCTTGGAACCGGCACTCGGAAAGGATAGGGAAGGTATCCTGCTTCCATTGTAATTCTGAGGTTTTTTTCAGTCCTCACCCAAGAATATGTGTATTGATTTTAAAGAGAGAGGAAGGGGAGACCAACCATCGATGCAAGAGATAAACACCAATCAGCTGCCTCCCACATGCACCCCAATGGGGGATTGAACCCTCTATGGATGTGTGGGATTGAACCCACAATCTTTCTGGTGCAAGGGATGATGCTCCAACTGAGCCACCTGGCCAGGGTGAGATTTTGTTTCTGTTTTTTGGTTTTTTTTCCATCTAAATTTCATATTGGAAAACCCCAGCACACCACTCACAAATGTTCTTGAGCCACATAAGCTGTAGGCAATGATCCAGAGATCCTGTCCTTTTCCTGTTAATTCCTGAGACGTTTCTGGCCTTTCTTTAATTATTTAGAATTGGGATGACCAAACCCCTCAGCCTTAGCTAACGGGCGCTTAGAGTTTAGCATTTAGAACTGTGTAGGACTGGTATTTTGTATAAATACAATTATATTTAAGTGAATTTGGAGAGAGAATTTTTTTTTCTTCCTGCTAATCCCCAATTGAATTGGCCCATGGGTTATTACCCTGTGGATGATATGATATTTATTCCTCCATAGAAGGAACGTCAGATTTGCTTTCAAATGTCTGGCTGAGTCACAAATTCAGCCAGAATGAAGAGCCTTAAACCATCGTGGATTCCGTAGGAGCTAGAGTCCATCAGCGCTAGGAAGGATCTCCTTGTCCAATCCCACCATTGACAGGTGGCAAAACTAGGGCCCAGAGGAGTGCATTGATTTGCCTGAGGACACACAGCGCGCCAGTGGCCAAGCAGGAACCTTTTCCCAACATCATAGTTCAGATCATGGAAACAGTCAGTTTCTGCCGTGTGCCACCCCCAAAGCACTCTAGCAGAAACACTCCAAGTGGTATGGGATATGCTTCTTTCACGCCTGTCAACAAACTCAGTTGGAGTAAAGCAGAAGCAAGGCTGCCGGCTGAGGAGGCGAGGTCTGTGATCTGCTGTTAGTCATGCAGAAAACCACGCATCTTGTTTTGGAGAAGTGCTAACAAGGAGCCACACTGGAGAATCACGTTAGTTGAGGTTGAGAAGTCCCCATGGTAGAGATCTTTGCAGTGCAGGTGCCGCTCTTAGATGGCGGGGCTGTGGGGGGAACTGGGAGGACAGCCTTGTTCCCAACGAAGCACTGGCTGGAGAAAGACACGTGGCACCCTGTAGTGGCCTACCCCGACCCTGTTTCTTTTTTTAGCAGGGAATAAGTTCCTGAACATAATCTTCCTGCCTTCTCTCAGTTTTAAGGCCTAACCTCTCTCCCCCATTGATATGTAACCCCTTTTATCTGGTGACCTGATGAAGTTGCCATGAGGAGAAGCCTTGGTCCAGAAAAACAGTCTTTGGGCTTCTGGGCAGCTAGTCAGCAGGGAGACAAGAGAGCATACCCTGCATGAAAGTCTTAGAGTTTAGACCCAGGTCTTGGTGACTCAGGGGCTGGTCCCACCTCTCCTGGAAATGCTCCCCAGGTCCCTGTCGTGGCTGCCAAGGTTTAGGGGGCGTTGTAACATGTGACCCTGGAGGACGGGTTCCCTCTCAGCATCGTGCCGAGAGTGTCCAGGGCCCATTCTCACGCTGTCACTGGGGGAGGCCTGTCCTTTCTGTCTTGTCTTTTTTGTTTTCTTTTGCATCTACAGCCACTGCAGTTACTATTGCCACCACCACTACCTCTGTCACTGGCTGACATTCACTAAGTATTACAGTGTACCAGGTAATGTGCTCTGTGCTTCAAATGCAACAATCCCTTCTAATCCTGACATTACCCGTAGGGGAATTATTATACCCATTTTACAGATGAGGAAAGTCATTCTCCAAGGTCCTTTAGCCAGCAAATGGCTGAGTCAGGGCATGACTCCAGATGCTCTCTCTCAAATCGTTGTGCAACACGGTCACCATGACTGGAAGGGCTAGAGATGGGATCCAGGCCAGAGTCATCTGGCCAAATGCTCCTATTGGGTCAAGAGGGGATCCAGCGCTTGTAGCTGGAAACAGCAAAGGGGTCCAGGGAAAGGACAGGAGGCTGGCTTTGTTGACTGGTTAAAGGACCAGGGGAAGAAGAGCAGATGAGGCCTGTCCAGAAAGTATCGAGCCAGTGTCAATATAATTAAAACTGCATGGCTGATACTTTTGAGACAGACCCCGTATTTATCAGGGTTCCCAATGACAAGAAACAGGAAGCCCTTCTGCTGCAGAAAGGAAACAACTTTATTGACAGGATTTGAGGTAGCACTCGGACTTGCCAAGAAGGCTGGAGGCCAAGGCTTTAGGAATGGCAGGCAGGAGGGAAGTCAGGGGGCGGCCAGGAACCCAGCCAGGTGCCGCTGAAGCAGAGCCGCAGAGCTGGTGTTCTGAGGATGCCACAGCCGCTCCAACCTCCACGGCAGCCTGGTCACAGCCAGGGTCGCAGCTGCCACAGCCACCCGTGGACCCTGCCATGCCAGTGGGACGCTCCTCCTGCTTCCTGCTTCCTGGGTACTTGGATCTAGCACAACTCTTGGAATGAACATAATATCATTCTCCTGCCCCCAAGTAAAAACTCGAAGAGGTCCCATGACTTTTCTATTTACTCTTAGTAGTATCTTGTCTCACTTGAAGTTACTAAACTGTCTCGGGTCTACCCTTAGAGATTCCAGTGCTGCGTGTTAACTCAAAGTCTGCCTTTGATCAAGAGCTGCATCTTCTCACTTCTCCTTCCAAGGCCAGCTTCAAGGCCAGCCTTGTCCTGGGGAGTGGGTAGGATGGTTTTCTTCTGTCTTCCTCTGCTCTTTCTCCACCATCTGTTTACTGACTGCAAGCTCCAGGGTTGGGCCAGGAGGAGGGACAGGAGAAAGGAAAAGTCTTACTCATGTGGCATGTTGCGACAGCCAGCCCTGTAGGCCAGGGGTGAGACGGACACTTCAGTTGACCCTGAGCAGCTCTTTCATGCCTTCTCAGCGACCCAGTTCCTTGATCTGGCTGATTGCACTTGTTCCCGAGGTCACCTCGGCTGGGCAGCCCCATAGAAAGAAAGCCTGAAACTTACTTTCTGCCAAGGTCCCATCACTCCCCTGGGCCAGCTGTCCCTTCTGAGGGCCACACCTGGAAAAGGCCATCATTATATCCACAAGTCCTGTGACTAAAGGCAGCAGAAGACAGTGGCCAGGATTCCTACGGAAGTTCCATGTTCCTGAGCTTCATGCTCCCTTACTCACTGCTGGAAGAGAGAGTTACTGTTTTTCTCCATGCAACAGCCTCTCTCTTTCTCTCTCTCTTTCCTTGAGGTGGTACCCTTACCACCCTCCAGCCCTCTCCACAACCAGCACTCTCTTGACTGTATCACACACTGACCATGAACTTTGGCATTGTGATCTCCCGCTACACTTTGCAAGGTACCTTTTTGTCTTAGGCACTTGGCTCTTACTCTGGCTCCTGGTTCTCAGTCTGGGGTGGTTGTCTTTCCTGAGTGGTGAGCTGGTCTCCCGACAGAACTCCAACTATGGTGGAGAATTCCATTGACTCCCCCTCAGGGACTGGGGATGCTGAGCAGCCTCCATCCTTCCCCCCAGTCCAAGGTATCAGGCTGCAACTGTTTCCCGTCACAAACGGAGGCGGCATGGGAGGGCGAGTTCTCCAGGAGCTTTGTTCACGCAAACCGCACTCACTCGCTGCTCTGTGCTGTGGTGGTAGGCAAGACAATTAGTAATTTTGCATCCACGGAATATAACACACCCTTAGTGCCTCTTACCCCCAGCACCAACTGTGTTATTTTGACCTTGGAGAGAGTGACAGGGAGAGGCAAAGGGAATGAAAAGAAAACCATCACAACAACAGCAAAAAGGTGGTTTTGAGGACAGCCTTTTGAGCAAGTCGTGCTGCGGATTGGGGTGGCTTGTCTTTTCATGACAGCCCCCCAGCCTTTGCATTCCCCCTCCTTGGCAATTCGCTACAGTAATGAGTATCGTGCAGCTTAGGGTCACTGCTGAGTGGGCAGCACCCAGTACCGCATCTTTTATTTTCCCTCCATCCTTTTCTGAGACTGCAGATGAGTGTAGTTGTCAGGGGCACTGTCTGACTTCCGACACTGGAAACCGGATCATCCCACCCCAGACCAGGGGTGAATGTGGCAGGTGCACAGAGGCACCAAGGAGGAATTTACCATCTCCCTGCAGAATGGAGCCTGTTTCCTTGAACTCTGAGGCTGTAAAGTACAAAGACTGTAAAAACAGTGGTGCCCAGGTCTTTGAAATTCACAGGCCAATAACTTTTTTTTTTTGGAGAATGGGAAAAATCTTATTGTGCCAAGTAAGGACACTGAAGAAAACAGAAACCTAAAAAATAAACATTTCCTAGCACCATCATTTCATCAAAGAAAGGCCATTTCAGTGTGCATGCATGCACGTATGCGGGCACACACACATGTACTCACACACCAAGGAGGAAGGACCTTAATTTCAGAATAAACGACAGCCCTTTAAATAAAGGGCATTTATGTTTTTGTACAGAAACTCCCAACTTTGTCCTTATGTTTCTCATTTTGTTGGCGACCCAGAGACATTTCACTGCAACCGGTTCCTTGCATTGACCTTGAAAGAGGGAGCTAAACTTACTGAATTAGTCCTGAGGTTAAGAAGTGTTTGAACAGTCCATACAAAAAGCTACATATTCCCTTGTTTACTGATGTCAACACTCCACACACATGCATGGATTGCCTAGCTCCACTAGGCACTAGGCTTTGGGTGGGGTACACATTGCCCCCTGCCTTACGGGAGTGTGCACTTGAATGAAAGATCTAGAAATGTCACCTCCTCAGGGAGGCCTTCCCAGACCACGCCATCTATAAGTAGCCACTGACACTCCATACCTTCCACCCATCTGCAGTAACTCTCCAACTACTCACCTTTGTCTTTGTCTTCAGACACTTAGCCTAACAGAACTTACCCTCCCTGTTCACATCTTCACATCCTCCTGTGTGGCCCAGCTTCCCACTCTGAGAATGTAAACCTTAGCGGTTCAGGACCACTATCTGCCTCAGCTACCACCGGTGCTCCCACACACAGGTGGTGGGGTTCCCCAGGGCAGTTAAGGTGGGATGGGACCCTGAGGTGAGGGAGGGGGGTAGGACACAGCACCTGGTTGTCCTGGGTCTCTCACACTGCATAGTCTCTAAATCTCTCCATGATCAGAGGAAGCCCTCGGAGGCACCCTGCTATGAATGAGTGTTCTGACTTCTGAAAGAATGGAGTTCCAGTCAGGAAAATAATTTAGAGTGGAACAACAGTGTTTCTCTAGAGCAGGAAAAACAATCTGCTTTCTGCCACTCACCTCCTTCACTGAGAGTGTGGAGGTTGCTGGGAGGTCAGGAAGAATATGTTAAATGAAAAACTGAAAGGCTCCTCATAGCTCTTCCCTAATGGAAATCAGTGGGCCCAGCAAAGCATGCTGGTGGCGGCAGGAAGGTCACAAGTCCCCTCACCCAGTCATCACTGAAAGTGACCCAGGTGGTGGCAGGCAGGGTGGGAGCCCAGCATTAACATTCCAGTCACCCCTGGGGAGACAGGTGCAGGGACTGCCTCTGTGCAGTGTGGCTGTCTCCCAGGCCATGGAAGTGACAGAAAAGCAGGTTCAGACCCCTCCCACTATGTGCAGCTACAGGAAGGCGGGCAGAGGGGAGCGCACATCCTGCCCTGGGTGTCAGGGGTGGGACCGAGCTCTGCACTCAGGTCAAACGGTAATAATGCAAGTTCATATTTGCTTAGAATTCACCGTGTACTGTGTGTGTGTGTGTGCACCAGAAATGCCCATAACAATCGTATGAAATAGATGTGATCATTATCTCCTCTTCACGCCTGAGGACACTGAGGCTCAGGGGGTCAGCCGCTTGCCCAAGGTCACGCTGCTGATGTATGACGTGGCTAGGACTCCACTCTGCGCCTGCCTGACCCCTGCGCACGCCCCTCTGCGTGCTTCTGCTCCAAGCTCGCCTCCTACTAAACCAGGCCGTGGTTTGGTGGCTACATCCAGAGGTTGGAATGACCATAGTAACAATCGACAATGGAGCCCCTGCTGAGTGTTAGGCACTGTGCCAGTACTGGATGCACATTCACTCACTTACTCCTCACAACGAGCAGATGAGACACAGGCTCCCAGTTGAAATGAATCCCCCGAGTCACAGCCACGAAGAGGTAGACTCAGGGTGTGAACCCAGGCTAACCACTTCCGTGCTCCCTCAAATGCATCGTCCTGTGGAAAGTGACTCATTAAGCAAACCTCTACGGAGCACCTAACACAGGGGCGTCAAACTCATTTTTACCGGGGGCCGCATCAGCCTCGAGGTTGCCTTCAAAGGGCCGAATGTAATATTAGAACTGTATAAATGTAACTACTCCTTAACAGTTAAGCGAGCCCGATAGAAACAAGGTGCCAGGCCAGATGAAACAAGGTGGAGGGCCTACCATGTTCCAGGCACTGTTCTAGAAATGAGGCACTCCGTAGGAGTGACAAAGTTCTTGCCTTCATGGAACTTGGCATTCTGGTGGAGGACACGGACAGCAAACATGGAGAGAAAGAAACGTGTATCACTTCAGCTAATTGTAAGTTATTTAAAGACTAAAAGAGAGTAAGGAGGCAAGCAGTGACTGCGGCAGGGAGCTGGGGGTATCAGGAGGATGGTCCTAACCATGGACCCCCATAGGCTGCCACCCTGGGCAGAGCAGCAAGGAGACTAGTCCAGAAGCGATTGCAAGAATCCCGAGAAGAGACAGGATGGCCCGGATGGGAATGACGGTAGTGGGTTGGTGGGAGGTGATTGAATTCAGGATTTCTTTTAAAGTGAATCATGAGGATGTATTGATGGATTGGACGTAGAACTAGAAAGAAAGGGAATAGGCAAGGGTGACCCTACTTTGCCCCTCAAAGGAAGGTGGCAGGGGCTAGAGGGGGAGCCGTCAAGCCTCACAGGTAATAGAGACCTAGAACAGGGCCGGGCGGAGACCACCCTGGGCTCACGCAGCTGCGCACAGCCTCGACAGCCAGCTCTGCGTTTCAGACAGGCCCCTCTGGAGAAGGGGCGGCCTGCATTTGTGCCGGGTGATACACTTTTAATTAAAATGGAAATCATTTGAGCATTCCTTAAAGTTTTACTTTGGGAATTGCCTTCTTGCAATCTCGGCCCTAATTAGCATTCTCTTTATCCCTTATTAATAAATTATATCGGAGTAGGTTCATCCACTCCTTTGATCACAGAGTCTCATCATTCCTGAGCTAAACGTCATTCCCTGTTGACCTTTAGGATGCAATGGGTTCCACCAGGCCATGTTTGGGGGCTTGAGAATAAGAATTCTTAATGAACTCCCAGCCATCTTCTTGCTTTCCTGTGGAGGCCAGGAGAGCACCCAACACATGTGCTTCCCAAGGTCCACAAGTACGGAACCCCGTGGGCAGACCGTTGGAGGGAGCCCCTAGGTTTAGGCAGACAGCCCTGCTTCTGAGGCAGTGAACACAGGTACATGAGGACCCAGCACCAGAACCAGGGAAACAGAAGCAGAAAAGCCAATGGTCTGCCTCTTGGGCTTCAACCCCAGGTTCGGAAATGTTACAT
Organism: Noctilio leporinus; assembly: GCA_004026585.1. Classification (NCBI taxonomy): domain Eukaryota; kingdom Metazoa; phylum Chordata; class Mammalia; order Chiroptera; family Noctilionidae; genus Noctilio; species Noctilio leporinus. Next base: position 66,001 of record PVIW01000192.1, on the reverse strand, counting down.
CACCTGGAAAATTACTCTGCCATAATAAAAAGAAAATTCTGCTAGTTGCAACACCTGGATGGGCCTTGAGGGCAGTGTGGAAATTGAAACAAGCCAGGGAAAGACAAAGATCATATGATACCACTTATATGTGGCATCTAAAAACAGGTAACTTACAGAACTAGAGACCAGATTGGTAGTTACCAGGGATAATGGGTGAAGGTCAAAGGGCACAGATTTCTGGTTATAAGGTAAATAAGTACTGGGGATGTCCTGTACAGCATGGTGACTGTAGTTAACAATACCATTATATATAGTTGGAAGTTGCTGAGAGTAGATTTTACAAGTTCTCACCACACACACACACACACACACACACACACACACACACACACTGTAACTCTGAGGTGATGGATGTGTTAACTAACCTTATTGCGGTAATCATTTTGCAATATATAGGCATATCAAATTATTACATGTACACCTCAAAATTACACAATGCTATATGCTAAATATATCAATAAATTTAAAAAAAAAACCCAAAAAATAAATCTGGATAAAAAGAAAATAAAATTTTGCCAAGTTAAAGAAGAAAGAAAGTCAGTGGCCCTGCAGGAGAATGCTGATGTAGGCACTGTGTCATTATATACAATAATAGAATAGCAATAACAATAGTAGCAATAGTAACCAATTAATAGTAATAATAGCAGCCAACATGAACAAACTGCCCCTGTAGGCCAGGTGGTGTTCTAAGCCAAAATCCCAACAACGTTATGAGGAAGGTCTAATATTATCATCCCCGTTCTTCAGCTGAGGGAAGTAGGACTCAGGGACATTAAGTAACATGCCCAATTCATCCTACCTAATAGATGGCAGTTGCCCAAGTCCCTTTTCTTTTCACAGCACCTTGTCCCTCCTGCTTCTTAGATTCTATCTGCTGTTCCTTTGAGGATGACAGTTGGTTCCTCTTTAATATTTCAGTGATGGGGCCATCTGTCAGCAGCCATCAAGTGGATTTTGTCTTTTGCTCCTGCTCCTAAGTGAATTCTGCACACGGTCACCTTTACTATACATTTCTAGACTAACTTTTCCTCCTTCTAGACACAAGCTCACAGGAGGAGCAGATCTGGTCCCAAGTGCCTTTTTAAAGTCAAACAAGCCTAGATTCAAGTCCTTCCTTTCTGTGTGACCTTGGCAAGTTATTTTAATTTTCCTAAGTTTCAGTTTCTATATCCGTAAGATAGAAATGATGATAACACCTGCCCGATAGGGTGCAGTGAGGATTGACAGGTGAAATACACATGGAGGAACTGGCCTGGAGGTAACGTTTCCCAGAAGGAGAAACTGGGCGAGATCACAGGGGTGCTGAGGAAGGGGCCATAGCCCAGGCTTGGGTCCCTCACCTTACTTCGCCTTCGGCAGTACCTGTGCTCTGCAGTAGGTTTGATGAGAAAAAAGCAGTGCTGCACAGAAAGCAATTTGGACAAGTAGAGCCTCTTACTTTGCTTTTTTTGTTCCCATATTTTTAAATATTACTGACATTAGAAGGGCTGTGGTGAGGTGCAGTAGTGACCCAGCCAAACTGTAACACTTCTCAAGTGGTCTGGCTGAGAGGGTTCTAGTCCATCACTCAGCTCACCCAAGACCTCTTCTGAGAGGCCTTTCCTCACCAACCAATCTTTGGAAGCTCACCTATCATATCTTAGAACATCCCTCTGCTTTATTTTCAAATTCCAACTCTCTACATTGTTGTGCTTTCATGTCGTGGTTTATGCAAGTATGTTTCATCTGTGTACTTTGCTCTAATTAATTTATTTTGAAACACTTGTAGATGCACATACTGCTTTAAGAAATAATGCAGAGAGATCCCATGTACCTTTCATTCAGTTTCCCACCAATGGTAACATCTTGCAAAGTCACAGTGCAGTATCACAACCAAGATATTGACAGTCTGTCATCTTTTATTTATTTATTTATTTTTAAAAGATTTTATTTATTATTTTTAAGAGAGAAGGGCAGGCAGGGAGGGAGGAAGAAAGAGAGGGAAACATCGATGTATGGTTGCCTTTCACCTGCCTCCAGGTACGGACCTGGCTGGAGACCTGGCCTGCAACCTGGTTATGTGCCCTGGCTGGGAATCAAACAAATGACCTTTGGGTTCGCAGGCTGATGCCTATCCACTGAGCCACCAGCTGTCATCTTTTAAAAGATATTCCTTTTAACTAGAAACTAAGAGCCATCAAATCAGGGACTCTTTCTTGTTCAACAAAATAGTCCCAACACCTAGAACAGTGCCTGACATGTAATAGGTGTTTGATAATCATTTGCTAAATATGTGAATAAAATGGAAGAGCCCTGCATCAGTTTTCATCCCTCCCCCTCCCCTAATCTTGAAGCATTTCTGTGGTGCCCGGGCAGCCATTCCTCTGCAAGTCACCCATTTTCCAAGTTCCGTGTACTGAATGTCATTCAGATCAGTGAGAGCAATGGTCTTCCGGCTGGAGGTCCCTGAAGATTTTTTTTCCAGGAGTATGCATGCATGAATAATTTGGAGGGAATCCATTTCCAGCTCCTCAACTTCTTTTTCTACAATTTCCCAGAATTGATCTGCCCAAGGAGGAGTTTCCCCCAAGAAAAGTCCAGAAGCTCTTTGCCCCCTTGACAAAAAGTAGGCTCCTTCATTCTCCCAAGTATTAGGATGTTTTGCCCTGGGGTCTCAAACCACCAAGGGGTAAGTTGAAATACTAGTTTGGAGTCAGCTGCCTGGTCTGTCCCCGAATTGTGCACATTCCTGTCACAAGTGAACCTTGGCGCTGCGACTATGGCCTTGGGTTGTGTCCACTCTGAACCGGGAACAGACAGAGAGAGCAAAAGACAGAGTGGCAATGCCAACCTTCTCTGCTTGAAATGGTTTTCAGCATCACTGCTTTTTCCAAGCTGAGTGGGAAAAAAAATGACAAATAAAATGTATATGTGATCCCCCTCCTATTTGATGTGCTTCATCCCATTAATGTATCCCAAATATTTTAAATCCCATCATGAACCTGTTGTTCCAATTATACTTAACTTTATAGTTTTATTTCAGCCTGAGTGATGTACACTATTGTGTTGGCCAAGAAGCCCATTCAGGGCTTTTCCATAAAATAAAAGACATATTTTTCATTTTCACCAATAACTTTATTGATTTGGACGTTTCTAGTATGTTGGCTATCTCCCACAGGGTTTATAACATTGATTGTTCTCAATTAATGTCTTGATTTGATCGCTATCGACTTCAACCAGTCTACATGACCGTGGCACGTTGCCCCGCAAGAAACCTCCAGCACGCAACTTTGCGAACCACTTTTGACAGGTTCACTCAGTCACAGCACCTTCTCCGTATACTGCAAATCTGTTTTCTATTTCAGTTGTGTTTTCAGCTTTCTCGAAATAGTAAAGCATACTGTGTTGAAACTATCATGTATATATCTTCCACTATGAAAATGGCCACACAACAATTTACCAATTTTGATAGCATTTTAAAAATGCACACTGACATGCCAGCTGTCACAATACAATCTAGTAACAAAATTGTTTTGAATGACGTGAAAGACAACTAAGTGCTACTAGAGCCATCCTATGGAACAAAACCAAATGAACTTTTTGGCCAACCCAATATTTTCTACCTCCTGTTAACACAGTAACCTCATGTATACTCACGATGACAACATTTGGATAGTATGTTCAACACCGTGCTAATGTTTTTTCAGCATCCTTTGGTGGGGGGATGGGAGCAAAAAGATGGACGACTACTGAGACAACCCAGCCATTTGGAAAGCCATTGTCAGTGCCATTTTGATTCCAGATCGAATGTCATGGGCATTTTGAAGCCCTTTCATTGCATCCTGCGTTTGATGAAATCAGTTTACTCTCTAAAAAGTTATCAAGAAGCCACCAGGCCACAAATGCTCAAGGTTGAATAGTTCTCTTAAAAGAGGCCTCACTGTGTTCAGCTGATAATCAGACAAATGGCTGCACTGAGATAGGTCAGCAAGGGGACCCACGGCTCCCGTCCCTTATCCGGGCCTGGGCTGTTTCTCTCCCGATAGGAGCTCATAATCCCATCAGCGCCAATGGGAGTTATGTGCCTGCTTCACTGGCGACAATAGCCTGTCTGAGGAGGACAATTGTTCCCAGCAACTGAGGGGGTAAACACGATTGCCTGTTCCATGAAAGGTCTGGCTGAGCCCCTCAAAGCTCTCTTTGTGAGGCTGCGGAGTCGGAGGGCTGGGCCTGCCTTCTTCTCCTTTAGTGGCAGTTGCCCCTACCTTCAGGGGCAACCTGTGCCCTGGGGCTTCTCCCTAGGTCCCCACCAAGGCTGGCTGCAGGAGGTCTTCCCAGCTTCTTTCCTTGCTCCTCACGCCTTCTGAAAACAAGTCCCTTCTCTGTTTCATTTTTCACAATGAAATCAATAATAGCGATGTACCATTTATTGAGCACTTATTGCCCAGGCACTATGCATGTTACATACAGCCGTGCCTTTAGCTACACATCCTCATGGTGATCCTGCAGGATGAATATGATCATTCCTATTAATCGGAGGCAGGCCTCAGGGCTGCATAAGTCTCTAAATCCCATGCTCCGAGTTACACGCATGTGTCCCAAAGTGTGTTTCCTTCAAGACGCTCGGAGACAAAGCTTGGGAAGTGCTGTACAATGTAACTGCCCCCCACCTCACCATCCCTCACCCCCCAAAACCTTCTTTGGAGATTCCCAATGTACTTACATTCATGAAAAGTTCTTGAAAGTCCTGCAGGGAGGGAATTATTTCCCAAGTATTTGTCCTTTTTTTTTTGGCATGAAGCAGATTATATCTTGTTAAATGCTAAATGGCATTAGAATGCTGGGGTGAGGGGGGCTAGCTAGAAGACGTTAGAGACGTGACTGGCCCGTGTTCTCACAGCCCGTGAAGCCAGCTGTGCAGGCAGAGCTGTGGCGTGAGGGTATGTGCTTTGGGTTTGCAGCTGGCGGACAAGGGAACCACAGCCAGGCCCTCTCACAGGGCCCTGCATGAAGCCCCACCTTCCAGCATCTACTGTCCCGCCTTTTGTACCAACAATGTCACCTGCTTTCCAAGGGCTGAAGAAAAAGACAAATCGCTCCAGAATATGGGGAAGGAGAAAGAATGTCTGCATTGAGATTTTGCCCTGGGATGGAGCTGAAGTTCAGTGGGCAAGGATTTCAGTCGGGATGAAAGCTTTGGGCTGGCTGGTGCCTCTTTGGGGACTGGCAGGCCATGGTGGGGCTTTCATGTGAACCCGGCTATCCCAGGGGCTCCCCACAGCAGCAGGCAGAGGCCAGAGCTCCTCCCCTCCCCCACCCCAGCATGTGCCCACAGCTGAGGCTGCTCATCTCTTTGTCCCACTGGAGCAAAGGGACAGAGCCTCAGGCATCCGGTGGAGCAGGAGGCCCAGGCTGACATGGGACATGCCAAAATGACATGTCATGGGGATTTGTGGGCCTCTCTGGAGCCATTTCCTCCAGGGGGTCATTTTATTTAGTTCCAATTGGACCCTGTGATTGGTCTCAGTCCTGGGCCACCTGGTGTCCTGGCTCCATATGGCAACGGCTAGGAAGATGCCATTTTTCCATTGAAATACGCTCCTGCCTTACTGTAGATGAGTCTGTAATTGCCTCTGGCTGGGAAGGGGCTTTGATTTTTAAAACTAAGCCAGGAAATCATTTCTCCACTTCTGATTTGTTGGACTGATGGGTCAGTGTCTGCTCTATTAATTCAACCTGAGAATCACAGCATGGGAATGACAGGCGGGGGTCTCAGAGGTCAGCAGGGCCCACCATTGACCTCGTATGGGAATCCCTTTCACCCTCTCTTGACAGATGGTCTCAGCCTCTGGCTGAGCCCTTCCACAGACAGGGAGCTCACTCCGTCACTGCGCACGGCTGTCTGCTGTTGGCCACCTCTCAGTAAGTGTGACCTCCTATGGAGCTAATAATAGGTGCCCTTTAAGGAACGCTCACCACCTGCCAGACCTCTATGACAGGTATTTTATATGCATGTTTTATTTAATTCTCCAGGGCAGATACTTTTATTATCCCCATTTTGCAGAATGAATAAAATAAGTCACAGGGGGCTAAGGAATTTGTTTGGATCCCAAAGGCAGAAAGTGATAGAGCTATATTAAAAAATGATCACTCAGAGCATATAGTCTTAGACACTTAGCTCTTTCACTCACGTTGGGTAAGAATAGCTAATGTTCTTGAGTGTTTACTAGGAGCCAGGCTCTGTGCTGAGGTTTATATATACCATCTCATTTCATTCGAGCAAGTTGTGAAGTACTCCAGGCCTGCGAATGATGTCATTTTGTTCAAAGTTGGGTTTGATGAGATGTCTTAGGAACTTAACTCTTATTCCTATCAATTAGCCTATGGTAAAACTGGTTTTGTTATACTTTGTTTTGCTTCAAGTTGCAGAATCTATTAATGATCTCATGCGAACTTACAATATGGGCTCAGTATGCCCATTATAAAGCTAAGGACAGAAGTGCCCAGCGGCTGTGTGACTCAGTGACTGTCACCAGCAGAGCTGTGACTCTAATCAAGGTCTTTTGGACTCAAAGTATGCACTCTCCATCAAAGCTATAGAGGTGGAGAAATTGAGATGCAGAGAAGTCAGGACTGTGTTCAAAGTCTTGAGCCAGAAATGACAGGGCCTGGGGTTTGGCCTGACACAGATCTCAAGTCTCTCTCTGTCTCCTGCTCACCTCTAACTCTGCCCCTTCCCGTTGCCTCTCTTGCCACCTGGGTCCTACAGGACAAGACAGTACCCCTCAGTAGATTTAATTAGCTTTCCACATAGCAATATAATCCTGAGCCTAATTTACACCTAAGTTTGACAACCATCCAACTAGAGAAAGCTTATGGTCTCTCCCAAATTCTAAAGTTCAGAGCTTCCTTCATTCATCCTTGGTCAGTTTCAGAAGAGGTCATGGAAAGCCATGTAAGTGTGAACATCAGAAAGACCTGGATTCAAATCCCTGCTCTACCTTTCCCACTGTGTGACTCAAAGCAGACTGATTGACTTCCCAGAGGCCCAGTGTCCTTGTCTACAGGATGGAGATAAAAATGACTACCTTATATGGTTGTCAGTCTGCTTCTTTAAGGAGGGTGGGCTTCCTCCTGGGAGTGCTCTCTTAATGTATCTCTGAAGTTTCAGAAACCATGGCTTGAGCTGTGAATGATGCATTGCCAATCAATGTAATAGCAATCACTGCTACTGTCAATGACATGTCATTGTGCTTGTCATGTTTACTTGCACACGACCGCATGTATTGCTTTCCCTTCACTCTCAAAACAAATCTCACCTGATCCCGCTGATACAGTCTCTTCAACTTGCCCTCTTCCTTTGAGAAAGGTTCAGCCTGGTGTAGGAATTAAAATCCTTGGGCTTCAGAGTCAGGTGTTTTCCCATTTGGGCTTATGATCTTATACAAGTTAGTCTGGTTGAACCTGGCTTCCCTTGTTTATAAAGAGGGAATGAAAAAGGGTAAGGGTTAGATGAGATACTTATTAGAGGCATTCAGACATTATTTCTCTTTCTATTCCTTGAAGTTTTCTCTCACTTTGGTCAACTCTGAGACTAACCTCTCAGCCGCACCCAACGCCATTTGTCTCCTCCTCTTCCTCTTGTCTTTCTATACTTCATACCCTCAGTTTGTGTTGAGAGATAATTTATCAAATATTATAACAGACATGAGTGCAAGGTCTGTCCTGAAGGTATCAGCTGAGTAAACTATTTTAATTATTGACATTGGCTCTGTGCTTTCTGGACAGACCATATATATTTTGTAGCCTTATTAAAAAATTATTCTAATGTAAAATACTTTTTTTTTTGCTCTTCTAGACCAAAGTTTGTGAATCACACTTATGATTTGCACTTTATTCACTTATTTAAATAACATGCCAAGAATAATGTAGGTGTGTAATGCTCAATATAGTGCCTGGCATATAGTAAGTATTCAATAAATGTTTGATTGATAAATAAATGATTGAATGAGTGGATAACTGGATTAGTGCTTCTTCAAGGTAGCGGTGACATGAGACCAGCTGGCTGCCACCTAAACCAAGTGATTTAAGGGGAGTAAGACATCAGACAACCCCTCTGACTCCAACTCTTGAGTTCTTTCCACTGCAAGCCTCTCCTATATGAGTAGAAGGGGATCCATGCTATAAGCCAGCCACGGGTTTCAGGAGTGACAGTATAGACAGAGGCTACCATAAGGGTCAGATTCAGGTATTTTGTCCTTAAGGCTCACTGGTTCCAGGGCCTGGTCAGGCAGAATCTGAAACCCAGTGTTATGAGTGGTCATCAAGACCTGAGCTGGGCTCTGCCTTCAGGAGTCTGCATGGCACATATGGGAAACTGAGGCCAGGCAGGCAGGGGCTGGGTCCCTTTATGGCACTTGTCTACGTTGATGGCTTAGAGTTAGGGAGAGAATCCACTCTTTGAAAAATATATGATTTACTGTGCAGCATCTTCCCAGCTCCCCAGCCCTGGCTACTTGCGTGGCTACAGTATCCTGCTAGAGACAGTGAACAGAAAGCACGGGACCTTAGCGGGGAATGGGTTGACAACCGACTGAGCCCTGGCTTTGGAGCCAGGCAGAGACGGCGTGAACCTGGCTCTGCTTCTTGCTAGCTGTAAGACCTCAGACAAATCTTCCCAATTCCCCCTCAGCTAAATCCTTGCAAGTGACTGAGAGCAAAGGGATGGGAATGTGAATCATACCATCAGCCTCATGGAGATGTCTCAAGGATGACTTGGGTCCACATGGGTAGAGCAACCAGGCACAGGCTTCACCTGGAGGCAAAGTTAGACCCTCCACCTTTCCACCCTCTTTTAGTGCCTGGGCCGCCAAGCCGACTGGGAGGTGAGCGTTTGCATGTTCAAAGGCCCTCTCCCTCTGTGAAGCTGCTCTGAGCCTTGTGGTTCTCCATGTACCCATTCGTTTCCAACGTACCTACTGCACGCCAGAGCCCTCCGTGCCAGGTGGGGCATTTATCATTGGGAGCTCAGAGGAGGACCAAGCAGCCACCCAGGCAGACCTACTGGCAAGATGTGTGTCTCAACACAGCCTCCAGGGAGCTTGGTTTGGGTTTGGCAGCCCACCAAAGCGTTTGCTACGCATGTGCTCTATCTCCGTCTCTTTACCCTAGAGCATCTTCTTTGGTTTAAAGACAGAGAGGTACACTGAATGTGGCTTCAGGTTCAGATCCCCTTCCTGTGGGACATGTGCATAGTATGAAGATGAAGGTCCTGGCCCAAGGGGTCACCTTGGAAGTGAAGGTTCTGCCTGGAGGCCTCATGAACTTGAGGGGCTGGCATAGAGTGGCTGGGAGTCATTTTCTTTGCAAACAATTCAGCTTGGAAGGAACAGGCCAGAGAAGTACAGCAGAGGTGCCTTTTGTTATTCTTGAGTGTACTAAACGTTTGGGGGAAATAATCTAATAGTTTCAACCATGTTTTAAAAGGTTTTATTTATTAATTTTAGATAGGGGAAGGGAAAGAGGAAGAGAGACATCAGTGTATGGTTGCCTTTCCCCTGCCTCCAGCTATGGACCTGGCTGGAGACCTGGCTTGCAACCTGGTTGTGTGCCCCGGCTGGGAATTAAACCAGCGACCTTTGGGTTCGCAGGCTGGTGCCTTATTCACCGTGCCACCAGCCAGGGCTCTAGTTTCAACCTTTTAAAGCAGAAGTCTCTTGTTTGTCTTCAGATAAAATTGTACACCATTGCAATCTGAATCTGTGCTCTAACTGAAAGTGGAACGACACATGGGTTGCAGGGCAGAATCCTTTCCCTCCCACAGAGGAAGTTTCCATCCAAGACACCTTAGAATTCCACAGAGCTCCGTTTTCAAACCAAGACAAGTCATTCTTTAGGAAGCCACCCCAAACTGCGTCCAAGCAGGCGTGGAAAACAAATAGATGTTTTCTTGACAAGAAACCTTATCCCCATTTAGTCTTGACTGGGTGTCTCTCACAAGGCCTGACTGATTTTGAAGAGCAGATGACAGTGGCAGCTGAATTGGGAGCCCCAGACTTCCTCCCCTTTCACGCCTGGCTGTTTTGTAACTGAGGCCATGCTGAGGGCGCCGCTGACTGGCCGGTGGGGCTCTGGCTGCCGTGACTAATGGAGGCCTGCGGTGGGCCATGCTGGGGGCCCTGGGTGTGGGGCCTGATGGCAAAGGCTGAGCCGCCAGGGGTGGGTAGAAAAAGAGCCGGACAGCTGGGCAGTGGAGCCCACTGGCCTGCCTCTTCTCAGAATCCCCAGCTCCCCAAAGCCACCTGCAGGGGTGGGGTAACTTCATGGAGAATAGAGGTTTGTGTACAGGAGGAGGGGCCAGTTACCATGGTAACCACCCTCTATTGTCCAAACTCCACTGTTAATTACCCAAGGCTTTTTGGAGGTGTTGTCTATTATTTAAATTACATTGGAGGATATAGAAAATATTTGATTTTCCAGGTTTTAAACTGGCTCTCTTGCCTTTTAAAATTTCTGTGAAGTAAATGTAACCATTATAAATTCTTGTTCTACATTCGTCTCCAGGAGCTGGGACCCTGCATTCCCAGCTAGGTCACCTTCTTGCCCCCCAGGTGCAAGCATCTCCCCATCTACACAGTAAGGGGCTTCGAAGGTCCTTCCAGCCATACAACTTCTGACCCTTTTGTAGGTCGGGATCTGGGGGAAGATCACTTGAAGTTCAGGCCATAGTTACCCACTGTTCTGGATGCTCAGCTATAACCTTTGTACCTCGCTTTTGAGTGGCAGGTGAAGGAACAGGGACTGTGTCACACATGCTGCAATGCCAGGGAAGAGGGGGTGGTCCCTGACACTGACATGGGAGGAGGGGTCCCTGCATACCCACTTCCAACACGGACCTTCTCAGCCCTGCGTGTGGGCACTGCTGCTGCTTGGAAGCTAATGACCCTCCTGTCACTTTGGAGGCCAAGTCTCCAGGTTGGAAAGCAGTTGTTAATTAAGGTAGCGGGGCTGTGGAGCCATCTGCGGGGCCCAGCAGAGGGCCAGGAGCAGGCCCAGCAGATGGAGAGCTTGAAAGATGCTGGAAACATTTGTGCTCCCCTCACTGCCCCGCACATGCAACGCCAAAGAAAAAAGCAGGGCTTCACCGTGAAACGCAAAACTGCTGGCACTGTAATAGCTTCTTTGCAGCTTTTCTAGTTGCAAACTCTGGAGAAGTCGTTGAAGCTGGTTTCCCTCCTTCACCCTTCTCCCAACCAGGAAGGACTCTTTTCAGTTCCTCCTTGGTCACAGATGCCTGAAGGGAGTTCTCACTGGGCCCAGATCTGGCATCAGTTGGAGGCCTCTGGCTTCTTGCTACTGGTCTCATCTTCTGCAGCAATTCTTTAGGCCTCCCTGATTTTTCTCTCACCTTCCTTTGGCATGAGGCTCTTTACAAAGGAAAAAGTGAGGGCTGAGGGGCTGGGTGAGAAGGAAAACCCCACCTTGCCTGTCTTCCTTTGCTCAAGGCTGGCCCAGCCTCACTTTCAGAGCAGCCTCAATAATAATCATGATAATGGTAATGATAATAGCAAAGGGATGATTACAGGTTCCCTGCAGGGAATGGGCTGACTTTTTGAGATGACTCTGGCCTCCGATTCTCTGCTAATTAAAACAAAGCAATTGGAATCCAGGTAATGTTCAATGTCTGGAACATGGCAGGTCTATACAAAATGGTTGAAGGATGGATACAGGTAAAATAAACATGAGCATCATCTCTGATACACAAATGGGGAAACCCAGCCTCTGAGAGGTCAAGGCACATGAAGCAAGTCACCCAGCTGCTGAGGAAGGAAGTTGCATTCAGACACAAGGAGCCTGACTCTGTGGCCCCCCTTCCCCCTCTGAGTGTCCCTGTTCTTGGGGTGAGTTTAGTCATAACGTTGTTGTGCATTGCTGACAGCTTCGTGGCAATCAGTAATGGGCATTTCCAAGAGCAATAATTCACAGGTGAACAAAATGGAAAATAAGGAGAGGGCATAACAATAAAGTAAACTCTCTAAACAGCAAAGATGTGAGTAATCAAAGGGATTCCTGCAGCACGTGCTGTGTACCGGGGCTCATTCTAAATGGCACGGCCTCCTGGGTTCTAGGAGGGAGGACCTATTCCCGCCTCCATTTTGCAGATGCAGCAGCTGAGGCAGAGAGATGTCAAGTCATTGGCCTGAGGCCACGCCGAGGGTGAGAGTGGGGATTTATGAACCCATGCTGCCTAGGTCCATAGCCAAGGTGCATTCCCTTTGTCAGTATTTTGCCAACCAAGAGTAACAGCAAACTTTAAAACATTCTAAAGGTGTTTAAAGGGGTGACCCCCTCAAAGGTAAGGTAGTGTACATTAAGTAGTGGTGACCGATTCTCTGCATATCGCGCCTGAGCCAGGATTGCAGACAAGGAAGGTGAGATGTATCTTTCTCAAATGGCTGCTTCCCAGACCACGAAGGGCCTCCGAGGTCATCTGGGTCCCTAAGCAGGTACTTGTCTCAGCCTTTGGGCTGAGTCATTCTCCTTTTCTGAACGTGACAGGATATTAAGAAGGACATTTCTGGTTGTCCTGGAGTTTGAGATGAGGCTCCCAAACTGAGGCTGAGAGTTCACACTTCCTTAAGACAAGGACTGGGTCATACTCATCACCCTGGCCTGGAGGTGACCGAGACTGGCCATGGGGCTACTGCTTCCAGGATGAATAAGGGAGGCCCATGGTGGGTAAGAGGAAGATCCTTCCAGAAGCATTCAGAGGCCAAGACCGCCTTCCAGACAGGAGACTGGCATCTCATCCAGTTGGAAATTTGCCTGTCCTCATACCAACTCCTTCACTTGTGCTGTTTTAGGGTTGAAAGGCAAGTGTCCCCAAGAGCTTGGGGTCACCTGATGAAGTGAGACACTGGCTGGAAGGAGATGCCCCCAACAACAGAGCAAGGAGGGCCAGCACAATGCAAGGGAGACCTTTCTGCCAGTCGTGGGGCAGCAGCCAGTGAGCGGTGGCCTGGCTAAGCCTTCTTGAAAGGGCCTCAATCTAGAAGGCTGTCTGCCTGGAGGGGTGAATGGGGGACCTCCAGCAGCAATGTCCCTTGCAGGTGCTTGCTACAGGGCAGGCTCCTAGGAGGAAGAGTTGGAGGTCACCCCAAAGGGGCTCCCCATGTCACTAGGGACACAATGTGCAGGCCCCCAGTGGGCTTTGCTCAGGACCCCATGCTGTCCTCGGAGCATGAGGCCACTGCCCACAAGGGCACCATACTCCAGACAACAAGCACATTAGAGGTGTCAAAGTTTGCCCTTTCCCTGTGCATCTCATTCCCTTCTCTCATCTTGATGGGCCAGAAAGAGCGGAACTAGTGGTGAGGAGACTCAGCAAGGAAAGCTCAGTCGTAGACACCCCCTCTGCTCTGTCTGCACCCCACAGCTCACATCTCAGCCTGGGAGAGAAGACAGGACATATGTGGAGTTGGAAAAGAGAGCCAAGCTCTGATTGAGGTGGCACTTTACTCTTTATGGCCTGAAAATGAGATTGTTCTAATACCCAAAGGCAATCTGAAAAACACTTGGACTTGCTTAAGATATTGTCTAAGGACGAGGGAGGGAAAGTTGACAGGAAAATATCTGGAGAAGAAAAATAAAGCTCTTCTTGATGCTCACTTACTAAACTGGTGTCAGGAAGAAAATCAATGGCTGAGAAACTTCAAATTTTCCTTCCAGAGCCCCTTAGTGCACATTTATTAGCCACTTACTGTAAGCCAGCTCTGTGCTAGTACCCTCAGTCCTAACCCGGTACCAAACCCTCCCATTGATCCCATACATTTGGGATTAATAATTTCGTAGATAAAAGAACCTATGTACCCCTACGTTCTTAGCAGCACTATTTACAATAGCCAAGTACTGGAAACAGTCTAAGTGCCCATCAGTGGATGATTGGATCAAAACACTTCGGTACATTTACACAATGGAATTCTATATAGCAGAAAGAAAGAAGGAACTCCTACCCTTTTCAACAACAGGGATGGAACCGGGAAGTATTATGTTTAGTGAAATAAACCAGTCAGTGAAGGACAAATACCATATAATCTCACCCATTACAGGACAATAATGAACAAAACAAACAAACAAGCAAAACAGAACCAGATACATGAATACAATGAATAGATCTCCAGTGGGCAGAGGGGAGGGGGGAGGAGGAGGCAAAGAAGGGGAGCATTTTAGTCAAGGAACTAGTGTGGAAGAGCCACGGACATGGACAAGAAGTGGGATTGACTTTGGGGGGGAGTGGGTGGGTGGGAAAGGGGACCAAGGGGAGTTAAAGGGGGATGGATGTAATACAACAACAATGAAATTAAATAAAAAAAATAATTTTGTAGATGAGGAAACAGAGACCCACAGAGGTCAAGCGATCTGCCCAAGGGTGGGCACCCTTGGAATCTGATGCAGTGATTAGAACTCACTAGCCCACTGCACAAGGGCAGGGACGGTCCGCAGGGCTTGGCACATAGCAGGTACTCGGTAAATATTTGCTGAATGAATGACCACCAAGCTGTGCTCTTTCCTCTGACCCGATGGCTCCTCTGGGGACTGATACCAGCCCACTCCCCTCACTTTCCTTCTGCAGCTTATATAAGTAGGCACGCAGGTTAGCGATCTGAGGTGTCATTGTGATCAATTTCCACACTGTAAATGCCACAAGGAGGAGCGGACCTAAAGTTACCTCTTGAGGAGGAGGCGGGAGGCAATGCTGAGCCTCAGACAGGTCCAGGGACACACCTCAGGTTGCCCAGCACGTCCTTTGTGAGGAGCCATGAGCCCAGGTGGCTGCTCCGGGCCTGCCCCTGCCCCCAGCAGCCCGGCCTCCCAGCCCACCAGGTGCGCACCCTCTGTGCTCGGTTCCTGAACATCTGAATTGGCACAGTTCACAGTTGACGGAGGCTCCACACCACGGGGTTCAGAATAGTAGCTTAAGCAGATGTCTTGTCAAAACAGAATAAGAAGCTGTGAAGATGTAGTCTGTGAAACCCAGCCACATCCTGCTTGCTCTTATTTCTGGAGTAAAGTAGCAGTGGGGAAAGAATGATTTTTTTTCCCTTCAGTTCTGACAGAATAGTTCATTGCGTTCATGAAGCACGCGTAACTTCTCGAATTGGCATCTCAGGGCAGATGCGTTCTTCTTCCTTTGTCACTCTTTTCTTCCTCTTTTCTCCGCCCCCTCCTCCAGCCTGCCCCTGGCTCTCCTGTGCTCTCTCCCTCGCTCCCCACCTCTCACGTCCTCTCCAGAGGTCACCCCGCTGCCTGACTCTGCAGCCCCAGGTTCCCTGGCTTCTGAGGCCCGTGCAGCACCCTTCCCTTTGTCTAAGGAGCAGAGGGGAGGCTGGTGCATTATTGATGAGGTGCTGCCCTCTGTGGAGGTGCAGGGCTGAGCCCAGGGTGGCCCAGCTCCTGGAGAAGGCAGACTGGTCAGTTTGGAAGCCCTGTGGGGTGCTGATGGCAGGATGGGGGAGGCGCTGATGGCCTATCTGTGTTCCTCTCTGCCAAGCTGGGGGCTGGGACAGGCAAGAGCTGGGGTAACTGGGAATCCCCGGACAGATGGAGCCCGGAGGGGGAGCTATGCGTGGGGAGTGTCTGGGGATTCACAGTTTACAGCCACTGTGTTCAGCTTTCTCAGCTCCTCTGAATCAATTCCCAGAAACCCAGGCAGTGCGCTCATGGCCAGGGGGCGGCCACGTAGTCAGGCCTTGTGGGGCCCCTCCCACCCTCCCTGAGCCGGGAGGGCAGAACCTCCCCAGCTATGTCCCGTCCGGGTCAAAGGACACAAGAAGAAGCTTCATTTGGTCACAAGACCATGGAACAACATGTAGTGGAACCACTTCGTGGCATGAAGGACAGGTAGAACTATGTATGAATGGTTCAGTCTCACAGGTAGAGGCATTTTGGAGAGAAAGTGAAAAAGATTATTTCAGCACCATGGTCTGAAAGGGCAGAACTCAAGTTCGTGGGCCAGAGTGCTAAGAGGATTTCCTGCGTTACAGGGGCTTTCTCCTGGGGGCTGTTTCCCCTGAAGCAATTCTATCCAGGAAGCATTTGCTTACTCCTTTAGAAACAACGTTGCATAGTGTGTGTGTGTGCGTGTGTGTGTGCGCACGTGCATGTGTGTGAGAGAGAGGGGGAGATCCACTCAGCGCAGTGATATTAATGTATAAGCAGAAATTCTTTCTGTCCATTGCCTCCACGAAGATTTTGGCAGCCCAGGCTCTGCCGTCAGCATGGCCATGTGACATGCTGTCTGTGGCCACATTTGCATGGGAAACTGTCACTTGAGGAAGGGAGGCTGTCCCTGTCCCTAGGGAGGGACTCTTGGGAGGGGCAGCACTCAGTCTCTGTGATGCCCAGGGTCCTGGCTCCGTGGCAGGAGGCAACTTTGCCTAAGCCCCTTTGAAAAGCCCACAGGGTCCTGAGAACCTTACTCAGCTTACCCTCTTCCTCAGCCTTGGGGTCCTCGATGGTGACTCCCGCTGTCTGGAGCAGGACTCTCAGATGTCAGGGGAATGCGAGGGCTCTGTTCCAGGGTGTGTCCAAGTTCCTTGTGGGGCCCCACCCTGCTTCATTGCACTCCCCCCCTCCCCAGTGGCCCCCACCTGGGGCTCAGGGCCTGCGGAGCATCAGTACACAGGTGCAGACAAAAGGAGTGCCCCCCCAACACACAGTGTCTGTGTCCCCCATTTCCTGCCCCCCTCAGGATGAGTGAGGGGAAACACTGGCCACCACATTGTCAGATGCCCAGGACACGGTGAGCTGGAGCTGCTGGTGGCCCCGGCCTGGTTTGAATCTCCACCTCTGGGTTGTATTGTTTGTAACAAACAGCTGCATGTAGCTGAAGAGCACATTTCAAATAGGCTTTGGCATTGAAAACTGATTCCAGCCCTGGCTGCTGCAGAGCTGAAGGTCTGGCCATTCCATTTCTGGGGAGGTGTGCCATAGCTGCTGGTCCGGGGGTGGGGGACAGAGCCCTTAGGGGGCAGAACCAGGCCCACTGTGGAAGCCCCGGAGGGAAGTAAAGTAAGGAGGGGGTGGGGACCCTCCATGGGTGGCAAACCCTGCGGGTCTTTTAACAGAGCAGTGCTGCCCTCTGCTGGCAAGTGTGAGCTAAGTCATGCATGGACAGCGCGGATTCCCAGGTGCCCCTGCCAGGCTCAAAGGACCTTGCACCCAGTAGAAAGGGAGGCTGGCTTCAGTTTTTGCTTTAATTTTATATGGAAACGCTGTGGGAGTTCTCTCAGTTTGGAGATACTGCATTCTATGCCCAGGAGGTAATGTGGATCAGGGTGGCCAGAGGTTACAATGTCTAGGTTAGTTTCTTCTGAAGGCCTAGGCAGTGTTACAAAATCTACACATAGCATTCTTATTCTAATCAGGAAACAGCTATGAGAAATTAGGTTTCAAAATTTTAATTTTACAGATGCATAAAGTGTGGCTCAGAGAGGTAAATAAACTGTCCTAAGGCCACACAGCAGCGAGCAGCAGCATCAGGTTTGAACTTGGGCTGTCCAATGTTGGTGCCCACACTGGGACCACCTTACTACTTAGGATTCCTTTCCAGATGTTAGGATGAGGTTGATGGGAATGCCTAACCCTTTGGGGGAGGCGGGGGGCGGAGGGACAAGCTTCAGGGCCCTGCTTCTCCCACTAATGGAACCAACGTTGGCCTAGATAATGGGGTACATGAACCTGAAAGCCAATAGGAAGCAGCCTTGTGGGGTGGAAACACTAGTCATCTTGGATTGTCAGCCCAGCTTCGAATATAACTCATGTGACTTTCAGGCTCTGAGATGCGATTTGCTCATCTATCAAATGAGGGGGTAGGTGAGGGTTAGGAGTAGCTGCTGTTATTTGAACCAGCACGGATTTTTAAATAAATGATTTCTGCCTTATGGATACCATATTTGGGTAAAATAATCTCATCTGCCAACTTGCTTTGTAACTTTACTCTTTCTCTCATTTTTTTTAATTTAATTTATTTTTTCTTTTAATTTTATTGTTGTATTACATCCATCCCTTTTTTGCTCCCCTCTGTCCCCCTCCCCACCCACCCTTTCCCCACAAAGTCAATCCCACCTGTTGTCCATGTCCATGGTTCCTTTATACTAGGTTCTTGTCTAAGCTGCTCCCCTTCTTTGCCTCTGCTTCCTCTCTCATTTTTGATTAAAGGTAGATAACCACTCACTACAATAAACACATGCCCTCAAGGAGCAATAGACACCTATGACCTTCAACCTGTAGAAGATATACATGCCAGGCCTTACTGAGAGTCCAGGGCTCCAGGTTGAAAAGGTGGTTCCTTCTTTTATAGCACTCTCTGAGAGTGTGGTTTTCACATCTCGGATGTCCCAAAGAGATGCCACCACCAGGGAGCAATGGTGGATTGCTCTAGTGAGCCTGCGTTTGTTCCCACATTCCTCTGGACCCCTCGACTCCAGCCAAGGTACACGGCTCAGGAGCAGGGAGTGAC
Organism: Noctilio leporinus; assembly: GCA_004026585.1. Classification (NCBI taxonomy): domain Eukaryota; kingdom Metazoa; phylum Chordata; class Mammalia; order Chiroptera; family Noctilionidae; genus Noctilio; species Noctilio leporinus. The sequence continues at coordinate 47,460 of PVIW01000192.1, read as the reverse complement.
TAGAATTCAGCCCATGCTTATTCCCTGGGTCAGGCTCCTGGGAGCAGGGCAGGTCTGCATACCTGCCTGTGGTGGCCCCATCCTCCCATTTGTCCTTTTCCTCCTTTCCCTCCCCTTTCCCCACTTTCAGAGCGGGGGGGGGGGGGTGTGTGTGTGTGTGATAGCTTTGATAATGTTCACTCCCATTGCTGGGAATCTTGCCTGAGGAAATCGTCTAAAATATGGGAGATTCTTTATGCAGGAAGATGCTCATCCTGATGCCATTTTTAAAAGTGACAGACTCAAACCATTCTAAGTGGCAAACGCTAGGGGAATGGTGAATGATGGGGCATCAACAAAATGGACTATTATGCCACCATGAGATATTCCGTGTGCAGGAAATATGAAAACATGTTATGGTTAGTTAACCATGCAGGCTACAACAATGTAACAGTGAAAGACTGGGCTTGGCCAGAGGCTTTAACCCTTTTTGTTAAACAAACTCCCTTTGTGGAGGCAATTTGGTGAGCCTCAGGACCCCTTCTCAATATATTTTTAAATGCATAAAATACAAAGCACAGAATTTCAAAGGAAACTGTTGATATTGAAATACAAGTAGCAAAACAAAACAAAGTTAGCAATATTAGAGGGTGTAGGCTTCTTTTTAACACCTTACATCACAAGATCTAGCAGGAGAGTTAATGACCACTATACTGATGAAGAATTGGTGAACGCAGGTAGTATTTCAAAATACCTGCAAAAAGTAAAACATGGTATAAAAAAATGCCTGAAATTTTAATCACTGACCAAGTTGCTTGGACAGCTAAGACTGCTGTGATCTGGCGCCTGTTCACAGCGGATGGACATGCTGCTGCCTTTGAACCTGATACAAAGGAATATGCCATTTCTTCCAAACAAGTTCTGTATCTTAGGAGGGTTCATGCGCCCTCATTTTAAACACCCCACACCAAAGTCTTTCTTTGTTTATTTCTCCTTTCTTCTTTAGCCTTGGCCAAAATAGGACTCAAACAGAACAGAAGGAAGCTGCAGTTCCACTTGGGAAGCTTCGGGTGGGGTTCAAGACCGCTCCGGGAGGTCAGATTTCTGCAGCCCAGGGGACATCATCATAGGCCAGTAAGAGGCTTGGACGGCCAGTGGCCACTGGAGGGCGGCATTGAGTCAGGGTTTTGGAGGCGCTCATGGTGGGGTTCTCGTCAGGTGAGCCCACGAGGAAGAGTGGATGCTCCTGGGGACCACACCGGGGAGGGACAGTCTTAAGTAATGCCGGGAGGTTTGTACTTTTACAAAGGGGCCGCATGACATAGTGCAACTAACGTGGACTCTGCCATCTGCCTTCACGTGTTTAAATTCAGCTCTGCCATGTACTGGGTGAGCAACTTTGGTTAAGTAACTTAAGCTTCCTGTGTGCCTCTGGTTCTCCACGGGGTTCATATGAGGACTCAATGAATTAATACAAATTAGTCAGGTTTTTGTTTGTTTGTTTGTTTTTGTTTTTAGTTATCTTGCTGCAAAACAAATTACCCCCGAACAACTATTTGCTCACAATTTTGCAGCTAGAGCAGGGATCCATGGGAACAACTGTCTTGTGCCTGTGATGTGTGCTGGGACAGTGCACATGGGCTGGATGACCCAAGAGGTCTTCCTCAAGGGTATGGCACCTCAGCCGGGGCTGGCTGGGCCTCTCTGTCCAGCAGGGCAGTCAGAAAGTTTTTACAAGGTGGCTCAGGACTGCACGAGAATAAATGTAAAAGCCACCAGCCTCATAATGCCTAGAGTGGGACATGATACAGCATTACCTCTACCATATCCTATGAGTCAAGTCACATTGCAGGCCAGCCTGGATCCAAGGAGAGGGAAAAAAGCTTCACTTCTTGATGGGGGTGGTGATTGCACTATAGCAGTGGGAGGAATTATCGGTGGCCAACTTTGCAAACAACTTCACCACTGGTACTTAAAACTGTGAGTGACACAGAGAAGACCTTTCATAAATGATAGCTACCATTACAGCTGAGCAGAACGAGGCTGAGAAACACTATATAAATTTCCCCAAGATCACAATGCTGGTAAGGGCAGAGCTGGAATTTAAACACAGGCCTTTCTGAAGTTGTGCGCCCTTGGCCAAATCACTTAACCTCTCTGCGCCTTGTTTTCCTTGTGTGATATCAGATGGTAGTGATAAAGATAAGTAATTCATAGAATAATTGTGCAGACAAAATAAGGACATACCCAAAAAAGCATCTTATAAATCATAGAAGCATTATGGGAGCATGAGCTATTCTGAGATATTAATTTGAACATCATTCATTCAGAAATGGTCTCCTGCTGGTTTACCTTCTTTGGCACTATCAGAGACACTAAGGTGGCCAAGGGTGGTTGACAGGAGGGAACATTCAATGCTTAACCAATAAGCAATAACCATTTCCAAGTCTTTGGGAAGCAACCACTGATGGGAATGTTAATTACAAGCCACTCTCATCTGTTCAATACAGGAACCCCCAAGAACCTCTTTATATAAAAGATGAATCGGGAGACAGGAATCTGCTCTCTTTTGAAGCCTCTGGCCCCCTCCCTTTCCCAGGGCTGGCCTGGCCTTTTCACTGTCACCTCTGGTGAGATCCCCCTTCTAAGTAAATGATGCTGTACCCCAAGTTCTGCTGTCCTTTGGAGGGCAGACAGACCAGCCTCCAGCCCAGCCCATGCTACCTGGAACCCCCGCTTCTTGAATAGCCTTTCTGTTAGCCATTCCTCTCACGTGCTTGCCTTGCTCCAGCTACAGGGACCAGGAGCTGTGCTTTTTATTAAATTTGATCCTCATCAGAATTGCTTTTGGTGGTTTTCCAAGTTATGACTTTCTAATTAGCTCTTTGTTGAAGCTGCTTTTCATTGCTTTGCTCAAGTAGCCTTTTTTTTTTTTTTAATGGTTTAGCATCCTCTGGTTATTTCCCCACTTAAAAAAAAAGATGAGGGAGAGAGAGCAAGAGACAGACAGACAGACAGACAGACAGAGAGCTTCCTGAGACATCTGATAGCTAATCACAAGCTTTAGGAACACCCTGAAGAGCCCAGGTTGCCAGCTCTGTTGACATCTGCTTCTAGTCTGCAGGGAAACCACCTCTCCTTGTGCCAGGGTGGCTGAGAGGGTAAGCTTTGGAGTCAAACATTCTAGGTTCAAACCTTAGCTATGCTATTTGCCATTCATGCCGTCTTGGGCATGCTAATTGGGTTCTTTGAGCCTCATTGTTTTCATCTTTATCATGAGAAAAATAGTACATGCTTCAGAGGTCTGCTGTGAAGCTCCACTAAGGTCACACCTGTGAGGTCATGCCAGTGCAAGCCCTGTGACATTGTCAGTGACATCAACAGCTTCTATTGTATTCTAAGGACAACACTGTGTAAGGAGATACTGTGTAAGTGGATAGAAGTCTCTGAGATGCTCTACAAACATTGTTTATTGGTTTTTGGTTTTGTTTTGTTTTTAAAGATTTTATTTATTATTTCCAGGGAGAGAGGAAGGGAGAGAGGCAGAGAGGAAGAGAAACATCAATGTATGGTTTCCTTTCACCTGCCTCCAGCCACGGACCTGGCTGGACACCTGGCTTGCAACCTGGTTATGTGCCCTGGCTGGGGAATCAGCCAGGGACCTTCGCAGGTGGTTGGTTGCCTTATCCACCAAACATTGTTTTTTAAATTCTAAGATCAATGAGCTGTTTGGCCTCGGGCTAGTTACTTTATCTTTCCAAAGATCTGGACTAGACAATGGGTTGCAAACTCAGACACCTCAGGAGATATCCTAGAAATGAGGAAAGTAGACGTAAGAAAAGAAATGTTACCGAGAGGTGTTATGGTTTTAAAAAATGCGTTGGTGGAAAGGAACCAAAGTTACATAAGTGGAGGAAAACTCTGTGTTAAACAAAAGTGAGCAGGTCTCTTTACACAGGACCCCCTGGGTGCCTTTAAATGCTCATGTGCACAGTGAATCTCTAAGGGAAGGAGAGCCTACATGGGTGGTGTGTTCAAACCTCTCTGACTACAGACTACTTTATTGACCAGCGTTCTACTAAGGGCACCGGGCAAATTCACTGGTTGATGATCTCAATCATTTTTTTCTAATTATGCGATTCAGCCTTTAATTCAGCTTAGGTCTCTACCTTAGAAAGAGGAATTTCTCATAAATGATAATTCCCTCTAGTTGTTGGTTTTCACCAAAATTATAATTAATTCTATTCCTATGACAGTATACAAGTTCTGCTCAGAAAGTATCCAGCCAGATCATATGAAAAATAGAGACATTTATTGAAGAAGATATGAGAAACATTGTATGTAGGACAATGATGCCTCAGTCCCTTGGGACTGAGTAGGCTCCTTGGGACCGAGTAGGCTCCTTGGGACCTCACACTGTTCTCCCAATCACCATCGGCTGTATTTTCTTGAAACTCATCAAGAGTCTGGACCTTCTTCCCTTTCAAAGGTGATTTTGGTTTTGGGAAAATTCAGACGTCTCAGGGCACCAAATCTGGGCTGTAGGGGGACTAAGTCACCTGAGTGATTCAATGTTTCACAAAAAAACTCTGCCCAAGATTGATGCATGAACGGGCACACTGTTGTGATGAAGCTGCTAATCACCAGTTGCCCATAGCTCAGGCTTCTCAGTCATCCGAATGGTTTCCGCAGAGGAACATTCAAGCTTAATGCAAAATTTTATGCAGATTTGTTGCCCTACTCTCCCGGTCATTTTGAATGCAATGGCCACACAATACACATGCTCATTCAACGGTGCCTATCACCCTCACTGACTAGTACAGTGAAGTTGCCATTGTTCACACATGTGCATTCCAATGCACTCTCCTTGGCTGCCAAGTTACATCAATGTTGCACAAATTATTCTTATATTAACAATGGCTGGACTTTTTCCGGACAGACTTTGTATGCCTTAGTATGGTCAACTGTCTGTGGAACACATCTGGGTTTAGATGCCCCCACCCAAGCTAAACTTATATTAGACAATAATGGGAGAGTCAAGCAGGGGTCAGGGGAGGGGCAGAGCTGGGGCCCAGTTGTTACTTGGAAAAACCAGAAAATTATTTGGATCTAGAATTTGCTGGGCTAAATCATGGCATAATATGGCTGAGATTCAGAAATCCAGGGCCTACAACAAAAGCCATTTGAGGCTTCCTTTGCTTTCATCAGTGCTCATAGTTTTAGAATTTCTACCCTCCAGTGGAGGGAAAAGGTAAAGTCAGAGAATGCGTTACTATTATCAGGCTTCCATCAGTTACTTAATCATCTTCATCAATGTGTTTGGTTTGGATATATGTTGGAGGAGGCCCTGTAATCTCAGTCAGCTGGCCACAAACCCCATATTCCACAGCCTGTAAATAGCTAAAGCCCTCCCTAAGATTTCTGCTTCTTACACCACCTGGGCCCTGCATTCCTTGAGTGGGACCGCTGCCCTGAACCTTCTTTGAACCTCCTTGGATCTGAGAGTTTAAGCAATTTGGCCAAGATCCCGTAGCCTAGCCTGTAAGCTTGGCTCAGTCAGGTTTGGCGCGGAACCTGTACTAACCAGAGAACCTTCTCCACCGCCCCAGGCTCCCATCCCCAGGGGGGGATGCGGGGTGGGAGGAGCCCCTGGAGGTAGGAGCTGAGACCTCTGACACGTTTCCAGCCCAAACTTTCCTTCTCTACTGCCCTCTCCCTGGGCCTGGGGCCGCCCTATTCAAAGATGCAGGCATCAAACCTCCAGAGATGGCCTTGTGCCTTCATCCTTTCTTCCATTTACTATTTTATTTTCCTGACAGTGATGATATTATACCTATTTTACAGATATCCTTATAGAGGTTAAATAATAAACTAACACAACTGCCATTTATGGAGCTCCAGTTGTGTGCCCAACGATACATACCTATGTTGTCTCGGGTATCCTCACATCCCTGTATGGGAAATACAGTACTACCTTGTGGAGAGACTTATCATGACAACAGCCAAGTATGCACAACACCCAACCTGAGATTCCTTCTTAGATGGTGGGCAATCTTGTTAACAGAGTGGCTCCTCACAGCACATTTCTGGGGTCCTATGTATCCTTTAGGGCTGGACAAAACCCATCCTCTTTGGGACATGGGCTGGGTCTTCACTTAACCTCTTTGACCCTTGCTGAGTTTGAGGGTTATTTCCCCCCCAAGTTTTGATGTCCCTGGAGCTCAGGTGGGGCTTGGGCATGAAATCATAGTTTTAATTCTAAGATAGAGGCCTGTCCAGAACTGGCTGACCTAATAAATCTCTAGGAAGAAAGGCCCATGTAAAACAAAGTCCAATGCCTCCTTTATAAAGAGAGGAAAGGAGGCCGAGAGCTGACAGGGCCAGCACCCTAGTAATAGTTCTGGGGTTGGAGCCCAGGCTTCATGTCTCCTGGTCACCCACAACCAGCAAGACAAGACTGCTTCATAATCAAGTTTGTACTCAGAGCTGACCACATGCATTGTTGGTGGCTTGGTGGGATGTCAACAAATCTCTGACCATCCATCTATTCTCTGGCCATCTTCCCAGTCCTATGAGTTTTCCCTGATCTTGAAATAATGTCATCCTTAACATGTGGAGCAGGTCCTGCTAAAATGCCTTACCTACTTGGAGAAGGTATTGACAGCATTAACAGCAAAACCCTAATTAACTTAACATCTGGATCTTAATATCTTAACATCTTCACATCTTCCCACCAGCAGAAACCGAGACACTGAACAGTGACATTTGAGTGCTGTGAGAACTGGCAGGAAGCTAAAAGAAATACAAAGGTTTTTATTTTGGGCACGTAGAATTTTTAAAACACAGAGATCACATATCCTCTCATTGCTTAGATGGATAAACCAATATCAGGAGAAGTGACTTTTCCAGGACCACCCAATTGTCAGGGCAGGGTCTACCCAGCTTTCTGTTACTTCCCCAGTCTCTCCCCTTACCTCTTCCTTCTCTCAATGGGGCTGGGGGCCAGGACTCTGGGGACAGAGCCCTATCACAGTCTGGGTACATATGACAGATAAACTTTGGGCTGAAGCTGGAATACAGTCACAGATCCCTTCCGACATAAAAGGATCTTTACAGACCAGAATCCATGTTCCTGCCTGTAACAACTATAAATGAAAATGGCCGCCTTGGTTGGTATTTGAGCCTTTGGAAGGGGATACAGCTTGTGTTCTGCATGATATCTGAACGTGGGATCCATGGATCAATGACTCAGAATTCACCAATGTGCTGGTTAAAGTGCAGATTCCTGGGTCTTATCCAGCATCCTCTGAACCCACATCTGTGAGGACGAGGCCCTGTAAACCTGCATTTTGAAATGCATCCCAGGTGATTCCCATGCACCCTACAGTTGGAGAACCATCATCAGTGCAATGGAATACATGCCGGGAGTCAGGTTGCTCTGGCTTCAGGTCCCAGCTCTGCCAGTTACCAAATGTATGACCCTCCCATACCTGAGCTTTTGTTGTTGTTGTCTGTAACTTGGGGGAATAATAATAAAAATTACGTCACAGGGTTATTGAGCCCTAATAAGGGGGGTAAAGCAGGTAAGATGCTTGGCACTTTGCAAGTGCTTGATGAATAGTAGCTGCTGCTATGATACCGTTCTTTGGAGGCAGTCCCTGTTTTCATCAGGCCACGCAGAGGCCACATGGGGGGCCCCAGAGCCAGTTCCCACCCCTGCAAGGCTGCTTCCAGGGAGGCTGTGTTGGTGTAAGAAGCCTGGCTCACCCCTTCCGCCAGGTGCAGTGACCATGGCCACCTGCAGGGGGCGGCACACACTCAGAGCAGAGCCGCTGGGTCCTTGAGGGAGGGGGCGCTTTGCAGGGGATGGGTTGAGGCTGGGATCCGAGTTTGTTCTCGAATCTTCCTCCCACCGTGGAGAATAGCAGGCTGCTGCTTTTCCTCTCGTTTCTGGGAAAGGGAGAACCTGAGTGGGCACGGAGCAGGGGCTGAGGCCTCAGACAGCACCTCCCGGGCTGGGGCTGTTTCCCCGCCCGGCCTGGCCTGGGAGCCGGTCGGTGCCCTTCTTTCCGAGGAGATGGCAGGGCTGTCGAGCCTCGCGTTCTTCTTCCGCCCGAAGGAACAAACCTGCTCCACCGCGGAGTGGGGAGAGCGGTAGGCTGGTCAGCTCTGGTGTGGCTGGTCCCTGGTCGCTGCTCCAAGATACGCTGCAGGACACTGCGCTGCCATCCCCACGTGAGGGCTCACTGGGGGGATCCTTGCAGGTTACAGCCACACAGTCGTTCCAAGCAGGAAAATGGACCATGGTCTACAATGAGCTTTCTGCGTCAAAAGAGGACCACAGCTCAATTCCATAAACTCTGAGGGATTCTGTGAGCCCCTCTGAGCTCAGCAACGTGTTTCTTCATGTCACTGTGGCAGCCACCCCATGTGGGGAGATAGGGAACCCATGCAGCTTGTGACAAATGACCTCGTCCTGGCATTGCTTAGGGACTGAGGTATTTCAGAGCTGGCCATGTAGGAAGTTCATGTGATGGAGAGGAAGAAGAACAGGAGAGAGAGAACCACGTTTTCTGAGCACCTGGGCATTATTTTGGACTCACTCCATCCTTGCAGCCACACTAAGAAGCTATTTGTCTGAGTTCTGCCTATGTCTGAGGCCCAGGGAAACCGAGGCCAGGAGAGGCGTAACAACTGGTCCATGGCCACCAGAGCAGCGCAGGAAGGTTGTGGGAGCAAGTCCAGACAGGGCTAACTCAGATCCATGCATTTTCCACGCTGACCTGTACACTAGAATTTTCCTGGAGATCCCGTCATTGGTTTTCTGCAAAAGGGGTCTGCACTCCCTGTTGCTGTCGCTTCTGCAGCAGTGAGAATACCACCCTGGTGGGGGAAGCTCTTTGGGCTGCAGACTGGACGGCGGAAGGTTGTTTCTGTAATATTTATCCCTGGAGAGTAAACTTGTCTGTCTTGTCATTGTCCAGAATTTCCCTGTTGGCAGCTCCTATAGATTCTTCCCTTTCACCTCTCCGGCACATTTAGCCATGGCCGGGGACAGGATGACCAGGCACGACTGGTTCTTTTCACTTTTGATGGTGCACTTGCTGTAGCCAAAGCAAGAAGGCCAGGGAGTGAGCCACCAGGGCAAGGACCAGAGGTCGGGACTCAGGAGGGGGAGGGTAGGTTGAGTCCCAAAAGGTTGATCTCAGGGAAAAGGCTCACCCAGCAGAGAGCAAAGCTAGGGCTTTCCACATGGGTTTTGGACAAAGAAAGCTCCCTGAAGCTGTCTTGCAGACTTGTTTCTAGAATGTTCTCACATCTGTTGACTTTTTTCTCACCAACACCTCTCAGAGAGGTTGAGTAACTCACCCAGAGTCACACAGCTCGTAAGTTCCGTATCTCTTCTGCCTAATCTGGAGCTTCGTCGCTTCTCTGTAACTGAGGCCCTTTGTGAGCGGGGCCTGCCTTTGGCCCCAGACTCAGCTCAGGCACCTCACTGTGGTCCTTTGCATGGCACCATGCCATTTACCTCAGTCCCTCCGACCCACTACACTCTTCCTTGTCTTCAGGACTTAGCACAGGCTAAGCTGCCTGCAACTCTTTTCTTTGTGTGACTTTTCTCTTTCTCTCTCATTCCATACATATACATATATACATATATATACACATATATATTATATATATATCCTCAGGTAACCTACTCACAGTCATGCTCAGAAAGGTTCCCTCTTTTGGAGTCATCTGTTGCTGATCCCTGCATAACCCCGTGCATACACGCCCTTTCCCCACCTCACACCTGGTGGTTAGGGGCTCCCCATCCTAACACTAATCACACTGCCATGTTATTTAGTTCATTTTCTGCCTCCCTCCATCCCCACTGTGAGCTCTTCAAGGGCAGGAGTTCCTTCAGAGCTGCAACCCTCATAACCAACGCAGTGCCTGCCTGACTCATAGTAGGTGCTCATTAATCATGGAGACGATGAAAGTGTGGATGACTGAAGTCAAGAACAAGCGCCTATGCCCATTTCCGCCGTGGGTCCCGTGGCCTGACCTGACCACCTCCACACACAGCCTTGTGCTTCCTTTGAGCATCGCACCTCCAAAGCCGAGGAGGCCTCTAGGCCTGTCTTTGGGGACTGAATGTTCTCTGGGCTCAGTTGAGGACACCCTGCAGAGGGTCAGTTGATGTAAGCCCCAGTGGCAGGACCCTGGAGAGAGCCCAGATGTGGGCCAGATGGGACAGAGAGGGTCCTGGAGGAGCATTTGCAGCAGGCAGAGAAGGAGAAGGCTGTGGGTATATCCCGGGCCCAGCTCCGGACTGGCTTTGTGAATACTGGGGCATGAACTGCAGGGTTGGATCTTTCAAGTGGCAATATCAAACTTGACCCAGGACTTGGCCCGGAACCCAACAGGGTCTTTTATGGAGCATTGACTTTGTGTCTGATCCTGCTAAGCAGTTCACACACTTCATCCTATTTACCTCTTGCTAAAGCACTACCCTGCTAGGCCTGGTCCCTGTTCCTGTGTCACCTGATGAGGAACAGAGGAACAGGGAGGGATGGGAGCACTTGCCCCAAGTCAGGAGTCCATCAGGCAGAGCCAGGTCTCGGAACCAAGCCTGTGCCAGGACTCGCAGCCCTCCCAGCATGGCCTCCCCTCTGCCAGCCACACTCTGGGAAAGCAAAGCACAGGTTCCACTTTTATTCCCATCTAAGTAGATCTGATCAGGAGAAATGGAGTGGAGCCAAAGTAATTAACTTTCACGTCAGATGCACGGCCTTGGGTCCCCTGCGTATCTTCCATTTGACAAGCAGTACTGGGGAGAAGCAAGGCTCTGGTCCACATGTCTTTCAGATGCCAAGCCGGGCGTCCCAAGGCTCTGTGGTTCCAATGGTTTCTGCTTCTACATGGCCATGAAATTAATGGGTATTCCTGGGTGATGGAATTATAGATGATTTCTCTCTCTGTCTTCTTGAAAAATGTATGAGTGAAGTATTATAATCAAGGAAAAACATTTTTAAAAACAAATAAATAGCCCTGGGTGGTGATGGTTCCGTTGGTTGGGGGAAGCAAAATGTCTCCAGTTCAATTGTGAGTCAGGGCACGTGCCTGGGTTGCAGGTTCAGTCCCCTGTTGGGGCGCGTGGGAGAGGTGACTGATCCACACATCTCTCTCCCATGAATGTTTTTCTCCCTCATTTTACCCCTCCCTGCCCCTCTCTCTAAAAAATAAATAAATAGAATATTTAAAACGTATTCAAAAAAATAAATAAGCAATACCCCTGCGAGAGGTCAGGTAGCTGTCATACCTCTGTGGGCCTGACTTGGGCATTGCTCTCAGCCTGGAATGTGCTCCCCTTTCATGGCATAATAAGAAAAGTATTCACTCTTGGTCCTAGTTTCTGTCACAAAGCTCCTAACACCCATGGAGTGATGTGACTGTCAGTTGTTATTCATAAGTAGACCCTCTGAGCCCACTTGGGGTTTATGCTGATGACATAAAGTAGAGTGGAGTCCCTAGACAGCTTCTGGGCGGGGCTGGTCACAAGTGCTGAGGGGCTGAAACTCAGCCATGCTCTCTGACCTCCAGGAAGCGCGGGTCTGGGGAGAGTCCTGCAGGTTCAGTTCTGTCAAAACTAAGGCTTGGGGATGTGGCACCAGCTGGTCCACTCCTTGCTCAGCTACTCAACAAGGGAGATCGGAATGTGGAGTCATCTCTTTGTGGTAGTAATTCATCTGCAACATATTTCTTGAAAATTTTGTATCTTTGACAAAAGGCCTTGATCTAGGTCAAAAGCTTACACAGGAAGCTCTGAAGTGATCATTTCCAGGAAGCAACAAGGCTCACGGGAAAGAGCAGGACAGGGTGGACAACCTCGAACGATCCCTTCTGCTAACAACAAGCACTTTCATGTTCTGAGGTAGCTGGCATGCTGCTTAACACCCAAGCCCCAAGCCGGGGCCCCTTCATCTGGACCTCTACCCTTCCCCTCACCAGCTTAGTGAGTTTGGTAATAAGCTAAATCTCTCTGTGCCTCCTCCGTTTCCTCGTCTGTAAACGGGAATAGTAATCTTGTACATCAAAGCTTCCAGAACTGTGCCTGGCACTTGGTGGGGACTTAATAAATGACAAGGATGATATTTTATTATATTACATTGTTCTTATGGTTGATATTAATTCGTATAATCACCTGGGGAACAATATGTTAACATCTGAAGTTTATTTACCAAGGATAACTTCCCAGAAACAGCCAACCACCAAACCAATAGGGACAACATGGTTCCTTTTGAAAAAGTGGCCACAAATTGCATTTTTATAAAATCTAATTTTCTTATTGACTGCGTGTTTGGGAAATGCTTGGTCTCTGACATGTAGTGAGAGCTCTATCGTAGCTTTTGTGCTCAGATGGCACTGCCCTGTGTTCTAGGGGGAAATGGCTGTTTCCTCCGTCTGGCAATTCCTCCCCCTAACTCCACCCCAGCCGCACCAGACGTCTCTGGAGCTGCCTTCATTCCTCCCTGAGCCTCTCTTCTCGGAAGTCACCTTCTCAGGGAGCCCGGCCCTGGGCTGTCTCTCCCAACTGCCAGCCACCCCTGCTCCCTCCACTTGCTGTCTTACCTTCCTCCCAACTTTGCCTTGTTCTTCTGGGCACGCTACCTAACAGACTATATTACTTATTTCTTTGTTTGGTCAATGGTCCCCTCTCCTCCCTCAACCCCCACACTAGAAGGGAAGGACTCTGAGGTCAGGGATTTTGACCCTTTTGCCCATTGACTTTTCTCCAGTGCCCAGAATGTCCCTGGACAGAACGCGGGCTCCATGAATGCTTGTGGCACATGTTGAGGACACCAGTGGGAAGGAGGATTTGTTGGTGTGCTCGACAGAGAAAACTGAGCTGTCCCTGTGGGCCAGCCTTGGGACGTGCGTGGCATGTGTCATGTCATTTCATCTTCATGATCGCCGTGTGGATGAGAAGGTCGGGGCTCAGAGAGATGAAGAAACTTTTACCTGTCACACAGCCAGTGGGTGACAGAGCCTAAGGACCATGCCCTCCCCTCCTGGGCAGACAGCGCCACCCTCGCCCTGCCCTGAAGGGGAGGCCTCCCTGGGAGGTTTCTGAGCTGGCTGCTTTGCAAGGCCAGAAGGCCCATCCCTCTTCACCTGCCCTTGTGCGGAGGTGGCGTTTGGCACGCACGCTGAGTCAGGTGGCCCAGGCAGCTGTCAGCACTTGGAGGTGGCTGGCTAATTACCGGATCCAGGACCGGCCTGTGGATGTGCTGGGAATAGCCTGAAAAGTCTGCCCAGGGTGCTGGCCTAGCATAGGGCTCCCCACCACCTTCCCGGGGAGAGTGGGGTGCAGGGAGGGCCAAGGCAGCCATTAGGATCATGTGAAGGGCATGTTTGGTCAAAGGCAGATATTAAAGGAGAGCTAGAAAGACCAGGGTTCTGATCCTGGCTCTGCCTCTACCTAGTTGTGTGAAATTGAGGAAGTTCACTGAACATTCCTCTTCCTTATAAAAGCCTAGCAGGAGTCAACGCCTACCTCCCACATTCGTCTCTGGTCAACAAGGCGATGAATACAAACTGCCAACCCCAGGTACAAGATACATGGTAGGTATTTTATGTGTATTCATTACAAGCCACACTTCCTTGTCTGTAAAATGAGAGTAGACAGAGCCTGGCACGTTGTAGGGACTAAGTAAAGGTCAGTCCCCTTTCCCTCCTCTTCCTTCCCAAAGCACCAAGTTCTGGGCCTATGTTGTCCATGGGGCTGCAAAGCCCCAGCCCTGGCCTGGAGGTTTTCTATGGACTTGTGTCAGTGACCTATCTTCTCATGGCCATGGGGCCGGGGGCTGGAGTGGTCATTTGGGAACTAACTGTTGTGGTAGAACCATCCCACCCCCAGGCCTGCCTCCTTCTCTCCTTTATTCCTCACCTCTCCCCTCACCTCTTTTCTTCCTTTCTTTGACTCATTTTTATTTCATACGACTCAGTGTCAGGCACTGTTCTGGGTGCCGTGAATACAGCTTCGAGCATGACGAGATCCCTCCTCTTACGGAGCTCAAACCTACTTGGAGTCAGGTTGGGGGAAAGAAAAGAAACAAGTATATGAGAAAAAAGAAGCACTAGGGGAGTGGAAAATAGAATCATATAACAGGAGGAGATGGAGGGAGGAAGTCTGGTTACTTCACTTTTTTTAAGATTTTATTTTTTTAGTTTGGGAGAGAGGGCAAGGCAAGGAGAAAGAGAGGGAGAGAAACAGTAATGTGAGAGAGAAACATTAATTGGTTGACTCTCATATGCACCCCAACTGGGGACAGAGTGTGTGATCCAGGCATGTCCCCTGATGGGGAGTAAGTTGGCAGGCATTTGCTGTGTGGCATGATGCCCATACTACTGAGCCACACTGGTCAAGGCAGGACAGTCACTCTAAGTGGAGAGCCAGGAGAAGCATCACTAAGGATGCAGTATTTGAACCAAGACTTGAAAGATCAACAGAGTTGAATCAGGTTCAACATTGGGAGAAGGGATTTCAGGCCTCAAGAATAGTACATGCAAAGGCCCTGCAGTGGGATGGAGCTGAACTACTGTCCCTGCACTTTTCCGTGGAAACAGTGGGCCCAAAGCAAAGCCACAGCTCTGCTCCTCCAGCCCAGGCAAGGGAAGCAGGCTTCATTTTTAAAGGGTGGCTGCACTGAAGAACCTGGGTGCCCCCAGGATAGTCTTTCTGCAGTTCATTTGCTGCAACTGACATCTGTCATTCATGTCTGTATTCCTCAGGACCCCTGCCAACACCAGACTTTCCCAGAGGTGGTGGATTAAATTAAGGGGATTGTTTGCTGAAGACTAGATTTGGCAGTGATGAATTACAAACAGGTCCTATTTCTGAGCCCTCCTGATGGGCGGCAAAAGAATGCTGGGCTAGGCTGGCTTCTAGCCTAGGTGGGTGATGCCTGGCCCTGCCAGCCCAGTGAGAAGCAAGTCAGACCCCACTAGTCCTCTTCCTCAACCTCTCTAGCCCCCTGCTCAGCCCCAATGTCAACCAGACCCACTGGCCCCCCATTCAAGGTGCTCCCCATGGGGCCCCGCCTTTCTCCTGCCCGTTGTGTTATGCACACTCACCTAGCTAACTCCCCACGTTTGCTCGCCTCACCTTCTGTTCCCACAGGGCACTGCACTTCTACTGATTCTTAAAGGGGCTGTTCAAATTCTACCTCCTCTACAAGGACTTCTCAGACACCCACTGAGAGAATTCTCCTCTCTTTCCTTATTCTCCTAGTTTCTTTTAAGCCTTTGAAGGCATAGATCAGGGTGTATATTGTGTTGGGGAGACTGAGTTATCACCACATTGTGATTTCCTCCAGGGCAAGGGACCAGGTCATGCATCTCTGCAGCTCCAGAGTTTGCATGTCATTCATTCAGCAAATGCTATTGAGGGTCCGCTCTGTACCAGGCTCCATGAGAGGTGACGGGGATATACCTGTGGGCAAGGTATGCTCTCTGCTCTTACGCTGCTCCCAGCCTAGTGCAGGGGGACAAGCCATGAGGAGAGCCTTGTAACGCATAGTGCTGAGATACATGTGCAATCTCTGAAAGTGGTCCAGGGCGGCTTCTCAGAGGAAGTGGCAACTAAAACATGTAGAATGAGGCTTTAGCACCTGCCTTTCTGATCCTGCCTCACAAACAGAAAAGGACATGACCACTTGGCCAGAGCCTGGGTAGCCTGGTCACATTCCGCTGCAAAGTTTTCTGTTTTCAAGTGGCTTTAAACTTTCGATGATTCAACAGGTCCTTGGAATCAAAGAGACTGTCAGCAGAATCCAAGGCCAGAGAACAGACTTCCCATCACAGGATATTATAGGACAGCTTTCTCCTTGCTCATAGTTGCTTGTTTTTCCTCTCCAAAAATAATGCATAGTAATTGCAGAAAATATGGGAAGAAAATACAAATCACCCACAGTAACCCAGAAATAATCATTGTTAGCATTTTGGTGTATTCAGATGATTATTTTGGGGTATTATGCTAAAATGACTACAATATATAACTGCTTATTAATTTATGTAAATACATGAATATGATTAACTGGTATATATCTATCCTATTGTAAAGACTTGCACACTCTAGTGCCTAGAAATGTGTGTGTGTGAGAGAGGGAGAGAGAGAGAAAAGCAGGAAAGGATTAGATTTTATTGAGAACCTAGACTGCAAGAACCAAATTCATGTGAAAAACAAACATCTCATTTATCCTGTTGATGGCCTATCAGATAGTTATTGTTCTTATTTGCATGTTAAGGGAAAAAACAAAAGGAGGCAAGAACAGTGGATCATGCAACCAAGAGTACAGAGCACAGATAGAGTGGGCCTAGGATTGAACTCCTGGTCTATCCTGCTTTCAAAGTACATGTTCCTTTCACCCATCATGGAGTTTCCATGGCCTTATGAGATGACGGATGGCCAGCCACCGGCAGTACCGTTGTTTCTTTACCAAGCACTCTGAGGGCCCAACCCTGGGCCAGCAGCAGGGAGGACTCACCCGGAGCCCACCTGGCCCTGTACTCAGGTGCCCCTCCAGTCTTGCTATGAGACCTTAACCCTCAGGGGAGGTAAATGGCTGCAGGGAACCAGCTAAGCACTGTGGCAGGTGCTGCATTTGAGAGAAAGAAATAGGGTCTGAGGGTGCGGAGTCCACAGGAGATACCCCTCCCGGCTGGCTGCCATAGCGCCTCCCCAGTAGAGCCCTTGTCATGATTACGGTAGTTCAAAGCACAACCCTCAGCTTGGGAGCCAATCAACTCCCAGATACCACTCCAGTCTACACTCCGGACAGGAAGGCATTGGTGTACAGGGTGTTGCAGGACAGATTTTCCAGGTTGAGGTAGTGGAAGAGGTGTAAACAATTTTGCAGGAATTAATACCTTGAAAAGAAGAGGAAAGAGTGTGTGCCATCTGATTGGGAAGTAATCAGGACAAAGCCTCTGCCAGCCCAGAAAAGGACAACTGTCCAAGCAGAGATTGTCATCAGAGGGGTCCCACAGTGGACAGAGATGGCTGGATCCCATTCTGCTGCTTTGCTGTCATTGGCTGGGGCTGCAAGCATGCCTGAAGACCCCCACATTCCTTGTAGCTATGCGCCTGGCCCTTTTTTGAAGGAGGATTTGAGCCATGCATCTATGTGTATCACACAAGGGGACATCTGCCTGTTGCAGAAGGTGACTGACTTAGCATGGAATCAGAGCACAGGGATTGTGCAATCCAAATTCTTAATGGCATCAGGATAAAGTAGTGTGACCAAGTGACAAGTTGACTGCTCTCTTTGGGCTTCTATTGTCATCTGCATTCGTTTTCTAGGGCTGCTGTAAGACAATGCCAGAGGCTGAATGGCTTAAGTACAGAAATTTATTTTCTCAAAATGGTGGAGGCTGGAAGTCCAAGCTGAAGGTGCCAGCAAGGTTGGCTTCCTCTGTGACCCCCCTTTTCTTGGCTGGCAGATGGCCACCCTCTTACAGCCTCTTCACTTGGTACTGCTGGTACCTTTCCATGTGCCCTAGTTCCCTCTTCTGATAAGGATATCAGACAGATTGACTAAGAGCCTCATTTTTACTTACCTATCTCTAAATAGTCACATCCTGAGTGTTAAGTCTTCAAAATATGGATTTTGAGGGGACATAACTTAGCCCATTACAGTGCCCGGCTCCTCTTGGATGGACACGAGTCTTTTTTTATGGGTCCTCCTGCCTCTACAGGGCAGGGGAGGTTACCATGGGCTAAACTTTAAAGAGATAGCTGGTCACAAAGGACCTTGGGTGTCATACTATGAAAGTTGTATTTTCTCCTGAAAACTAGGGGAACCCTGGGTGGGCAGTGGCACGATCAGACATGTATTTTGAAGATCACTGTAACTATCACAGGGGAAAATGTATTGAAAGAGGCAAGATGGAAAGGAGGGAGGCCCCGCGTGAAGAGACGCTTGTGATAGTCCAGAGAAGAGGCAATGAGGCCAGAATTGGAGTGGTTGCCATGGGAATGAAGAAGAAAGGATAGCTCTCAGAACATTTTAAGATCTCTCTCCTTCCACAGTGTAGTGGAAAATACAAAGTCTGTGAGGGGGTGGAATTCAGATTTTTAATATACTCGTGAAAGAATAGGACCCTATGTCGCAGGAATTTTTAACATAAAATACTTCCTCCTGATGGAATCTTGAAGGGGAAATGTACATATAAACAAATCACAGAGGTGTTTTGGCAAAAAGACATGCTAGAAGGTGCGCATCTCTACCCACTGGGGTGGCTCATTATCCCCCAGGAGACCCTGGAGGCCCGACCCCTCCTCAGGGTTCTTTTCCCTCCACTCCTCCCTCCACTTGGACTAGACATTTAGCTGGCACACTTTGATAGAACCACACCTCTGAGCCATCAGCCAATACCACTTCCCCTAGTCCTCTATGTTCCCTGTCCAACCACCTCCAACCACCCAGCCACAGCTCCCCAGACTTCCCAATGGCCCAGCAACCAATGGGGCAGGTCCTGGCTCTAGGACACTGTTCTTTTTTTTTTTTCAATTTTATTGTTGTTGTATTACATCCATCCCCTTTTTGCTCCCCACTGTCCCCCTCCCCACCCACCCATTTCCCCCCAAAGTCAATCCCACCTGTTGTAGGACACTGTTTTTCAGCACTGTGGCCAGCATCTGTTAACTCTTTGGTCCCTTGCCATACCAATTATTAAATCGGTTGGATATCATTGGCCCTTGTGTCTTGCATATCAGCCATTTTTCAAATGTGGTCATTTTTCTCATGGACGTGATGATATTTATCCTTTCTCATGGGAATGCCTTTCTCCCCTGTCTGCCTGGTCAGCTCCTATACATCCTTCAAGACTTGGCCCATGTTACCTCCTCCATGAGGCCTTTCCTGTTTCTCCGACAGAAGTGTTCACAGTTCTCTCTTGAACCTAACTCCATTATGGTCTTATTTGTTTTGAATGCCATATATGTTTATTTGCCTATCTTCTCTACCAGTCTGTGTGCTTCAGAAGGACAGACAGAGCCTTTCTTTCGTTCCCTCCCCAGTACATAGTATACAGTAGACACACAGAATTGAATGGACTGTCTCTGGCCCAGGAAAGGTGTTCTGGGACCCTTCTATTTGGCTATTTCAGAATGAGCAATGCTGGTTCTATACTTCTAAGGAGGACTCTTGATTCCCTAAGGAACTTACTATCTCAAAGCCTCAAAGCTCAAGGTATCCTCCACTCCCAGGCAGTTCCAGGCGGTACCCTCCATCCATGTTTGTCAAAGGCCAGATGACCTGAATTTGTCACGTGGGTAAATAGTATGCAGGTGTTATCACCACAACCCTATGATGTGGATCTTTATTACCATCTTTATTCATCATGTGAGGAAACTGAGGCTTGGAGCAGTTCTGTGGCTTGTCCAAGCTGGTTGTGTTTATAAGTGGCAGAACTCCAAAGCCAAGTTCTTGGCTAGCCTCTACCCCTCACTCTATTCGCTTCCTTCATGGGGCTGCCTTTCAGAGACCAACCCCAGATATCCATCCTACATGAAGGAGCTTGCCGGCTCTCCCTCCTTCAGTGCCCTGAGGCCCGGTAACCTAGCACAGGGTTGGCGCTGTTGACGGAGAGGAAAGGTGGGCCATTTGGGCCTTGCCATCCATTTCTCGGCCCCTGGGCTGCTACCAGCTACTCCTGGGTTCCCAGACCATCACAGCTGGCCGGCTTCTCTCTCAGCATCCTTCACCACCTATCTTTTTCACAGCTCTATTTCCTTTCTTGTCAACAGATCTCTCAACAAAATGTTTTCCATCATTGCCGGCTATTTTTATCCCTTTATCAGAGTTATTTCCTTTGGTAAATAGCTTCCTGGCACGGGGTGGATGGCCTAGCCCAGGCGCCAGCCTGCACCACGTGGGCAGGAGGTGCGGATTGGGCGGGTGTCTGGAGGAGAGGGAAGAATTGAGCAACACGGGCCATGCCGGGCTCTTGGGGACTGCTTTCTGCTCTGATGGCAGCGGTGGCAGTAGCGGCAGCAGCAAGATGCTCATTCATTCTGCATTTCAATTTGCTAAAACCATTCTTTGAGAGGCGGCGTGTGCCGAAGCAATCAGTGACAGGCGCCTGAAATAGCCTCGAAATCAGCAGCGTTTTGTTTTGCTTCAGGCTTTTCATGCCCGCAAGGGGAGGAAAGAAAGGATCCAGAGCATTTTCAGCGTCCAAACACACATCTATTTTATAGTAAGACAAATGACTCGTATTCCTGCTATTAAATCCTGCAGCGTCCCCGCCCCACCAGCCACCCCTTCTCTGAAGACCTCGCCAACATTTCCTTTTGTGGCTGCAATGCCGCGTCCCCAGTGCAGCGTGCCTCTGCCTCCTCCAGCCAGCCCAGCTTTTACAAGTTGGGATTTTTATAAATTAACACTGCGCGTGCCACTGCAGCTGCTGTGTCAGCTTCTTAAAAGGTGCCGCGAGAGACAGGCCCTGCTGGACAGAAATGAGCCAGTGGTGTGCTAAGGGAAGCTCCCTGCCCCCAGTCGGAGGTCACCCTGGCCTTTGCAGAAACCCTGGGCTGCTCTCTGGAGTGTGGCCCATGTCACTGCACGCCCCTAAGCAGGCCTCAGCTTCCGGAGATTTCCTGATGGCCGGGGAGACTGTGCTAGAGGGTGCCCCCAGAGAAGAGCATGTGACTTAGACTCTAGTTCTAGCCTTGGACTCAAGACCTTGTCCAAGCCACCATCCCCCTTGATGTCAAGTCCTGGGGAATAATCTTCCAAATCGCCGATGATACCGCTTCCTTATAACATACAATGAGTTACTGATGGACTATGTTGATCATCTAGATCACAGGTCTGCATACTTCTGGCCATATGCATTCACTTATGTATTGTCTATTGGGGGGAAATAGACCCTTCCATGTAGGGAAGCATTAAAGATGAAATGCAATAATATGTGTTGCTTTCACATTACAGTATCAGAATCGAGCAGTAGCCGTGCAGAGATTGGATGGATCCCAAAGCAAAGCCTAAACTTTTTACTCTCTGGCTCTTCACAGGAAAAGTTTGCTAACCCCTGGTCTAGCTGGTTAGCCCCAGGGGAGCAGAAACCATGTCCTTTCTGAGAGGTTTTGGAGCACTCTCCAAACTCCTCAGCTAGTAAGTGGCCTAAAAGTCAATGTGAGTGGGGAGGCCTCCACACCCAGGCCTGGCAAGGAAGCTCTCAATTAAATGTGCACAAGTCGAGGTGCAATTTGATGGAAAAGAATCCGCTCCCCCTCTCCCCCCCAGGAATAAAAGCCACATGATTCCTAGGGGGATGAGCCTAGCATTTAGCGCATTTCCAAGAAAGGACTCCATTCGAGTGGGGTCCCCACCACTTCCTAGCCACGTGGTCTGGGGAAAGGTCTTCACTTTCCTGAGTCTCAGTTGCCTCAGTTATGCAAGGTCTATCCCGAAAGTATCAAGCCAATGTCTCTGTTAATTCTATTGTCTTGGGCTTGATACTTTCAGAACAGACCTGATAAACTAGGGTTAATAATATTTATTTTGTAGGATTGTGATGAGGACTTAGCCTGACAATGTGAGTAAAATACAAACACAGTGTCTGGCTAATACTGAGGGTCCTCTCTAGGCCTGGCTTCCCTCGTTGGTCGTACATTTCAACAGAGCCCTTGCTGGTAATGACACGTCTCCCCACACCCTCCTCGGGAATGGCCTCCCCAGGGTGGCTTACCTGGTGAGACAGAGAGAGAGAAAGGCCCTGGGGCTGTGAGTAGCACAGGAGGTAGAGTTGAAGTATCTTAGGATCACTAGACCGGAGTTCAGATCTGAATGTTGCTTCTCGCTGAGCTGTGCAAGTAGAACATGTCACTGGGCCTCTCCAGGCCCCACTTTCTGGATGTAGAAGATGGTAGGGGGAGGACAGACCACTCCTTGTAGGGTGGGGATAAAGACTACAGGCAGTAGTGTGTGCTGTGTATTCAGAGTAGGACCTGGCACGAAGGGGAAGGGTTTAGTCAAGCAACTAGTGTGAATGACCCATGGACATGGACAACATGTGGGGATTGACTGGGGGGGTGGGGTCCAGTGTGGTAAGGGAGGGCAATGAGGGAAAACATGGAATAAATGTTATACAACAATAAGTTAATAATAATTTTTAAAAATTTTTAAGATTTTATAATTTTTCAGAGAGAGGGGAAGAGAGAGGCAGAGAGGGAGGGAAACATCAATGTACAGTTGCCTTTCACCTGCCTCCAGCTATGGACTTGGCTGGAGACCTGGCTTGCAACCTGGTTATGTGCCCTGGCTGGGAATTGAACCAGTGACCTTTGGGTTCACAGGCTGGCACCTTATCTACTGTGCCACCAGCCAGGGCCCCAAATTAATAATAATTTTTTAAAAAGTAAATAGTAAGCACTTAGTTGTTACTTCTCTCCCAGATGAGCTGGTTGATGTCGATTCCAACTTTTCTTGAATTCCCACATTAGGAATGTTAGCTTTGGGTGTCTCCAGGCCTCTCACAGGCCATACCATGGGGATTAGAGGCTCAGAGAAGGCTCTGCCTTGCCTCACTGAAGTGGAAATTTCTGTAAAACCCAGAGGGGCAGCACGCCAAACCAGCCCAGCTACACTCCTGGCATGGGGACCAAACAGTGACTTTGAAAATGTGTGTTTTCCTGGATAAAACCTCTAATTGGACAATTGTAGGTCTTCTGGCTTTATGTAGACTTTATGACTTCGAAAGCTCTTAAGCTGGGGCAAGGGAAAATTTATGAATGGGATTTCTTTATTTCTGTAGCACACTGACTCATGCAGTTGACCCAACTGGGGGGCAGGGATTCCATTACTTGTTAATTTCTCTTTGCCAGGTGGTCCTTGCTCTGCCAGCTGCCTCTGAGAGCCACAGCCAGGGGTACTGAAACCCAGAAGAAGCTGCTTAAAAAATTGTCCTGGACCCAGATTGATTTCCCAGGCAAAGGGATATGGTGCTTGGGAGTTTCTCAAGGAAGCTTTACAGTTTTCTCTTAAATTCTGAAAGCTTATTTTCCTAGGATTTTAAAGTCTTTTTACATAAAACTCTCACAGTTGGCATTAAAGTCATCTGGCTTAGAGGGAGGGCTTATCCCAGAGCCCTTTGCAGCAGAGCTGCAAAGACAGGTCTGAGTCAGTGTGGCAACGACACTGACTTCACTTAAAGATTGTGTTAGGGTAACATAAGCTCCTATAACAAAAAGGCCCTGAAATGTAGAAAGGCTCAAACACCATAGAAATTTACTTCTCATTCCTAGACGAGTCCAAGGCTGATATTTCTGGTCTGTGATTTAGGAACCCCGGTTCCTTTCATCTCATGTTTTTACCATCCTTTCTGGATCCTTGAGCTAACCGATGAAAGGTGGAGGGGAAAAAAAAAAAAAAAAAGTCCTCCCACTTTCTAAAAGCTTTAGCCTGGACATGGCTCTCATTGCATGGTCACACCTAGATGCCAAAGGGAGGCCTGGGACAGTAGCCACTAGCTGGGAAACCCCTTCACATGGACAACCTCATACTAGGGAAGGGAGAACATGGATTTTGGTGGACAATTTGTAATATTTGCTACAGAAAGGGAAATGTACCAAAATTGAGGGCATAAGGGGTTAAATAGATAAAAGTGCCATTATGCCTGGCACCATTTATTGCAGCTATTGTTATTTATGTCTGCAAATCCCCAGCCTTTGGAGCAGTGCTGAGCACATAGTAAGTGCTCAGTAAATGTTTGAGTGAATGAATGAATGCATGAACGAATATTCTACCAGTTTGATTTCTTTCAAATCAAACTTTCAAAAGTCCCCTGGCTTAGGCCACTAACTAGAAAGACCAGATTCCTGGTTATTTGCTTCAGGCCACCTGGAAAGTAGACCTATTGGGCCCAGGGCCCAAGAGTTGGTCAAATACTACTCCCCTAAAGAATCCAGACACTTTCAGTTACTTCTTTAACTTAAAAATGTGCTTTTATTGAGGAGGGTAACAATTACATACATTTGGGACCATCCTAACCAATCTAGCATATGTATGTTGTCCCCCCAAATCCATAGGGTTTTTATGTAGAAGTTTCCTTAAAGGGCAGGTGGTTCCACACTGCAAGTGGGAACAAGCCAGCCCACTTGACAGTAGCTGCTTGGCACTGGATTCTGCAGGAAAGCGTGCTGGGAATGCTGAGTGCTGTGTGCCACAGGCAAGGGGGAAGGGCAATGGTAAGCCAAGTCCTGTGTTTTTAAGCGATCTTATCAAGCCTAAGGTTCCTGTATTTCCTATAGAAGGGTGAGGCTCTAAGAGGAGGGGAGGTGGGACCTGCCACTGGAGATCTAGTCTGCAAGGCCTGGATATGGAGCTGATTGGAGCTAGACACTGAATAAATGAGGACAGAAAGAGGTAGCCCAGTCAGAAGAGGATGTCCTGAAAATGTCCCTTGGAAACTCAAGAAAGCTAAGAACTAGGGACTGGTCAGCCCTTGTGGCTCTTCTGAGAAAGAGAAGCAGAGGCAGAGCCTGGGGCGTGGTGTGGTTTGTAATCTGGGACTTGGTCAGCATTCAGGGGGCTGTTACAGGCCAAATTATTTTCCCCTGAAATTCATACGCTGAAGTACAAACTCCGAGTGCCTCAGAGTGTGACTGTATGTGGAGAGAGCTCTTTGAAAAGGTAGCTAAGTCCGGATGAGGTCACTGGAGTGGGCACTCGTGTATTAGGACTCGGGTGTCATAATAAGAGGGCGAGATGAGGACACTGATATGCGTACAAAGGGAAGAGCATGTGAGGACCTGGGGAGAAGACAGCTGCCTACAAGCCAAGTCAAGCGGAGAGGTCTCAGGAGAAACTAACCCAGCTGACACCTTGGTTTTTGATTTCCTGCCTCCAGAAATGTGAAAAAATCAATTTCTCTTGTGTGAGCTCCCATCTGAGGTACCTTGGGATGGCAGCTCCAGCAGACTAGCTGATACATGGGGACATGGAATCTGTTCTTCTTGCCCATGTTTCTCTCCAGGGCAGGTGCACAAGGCAAGACATGAACCCAGTGGGCAGTGGGCAATGGCAGGAGGCTCTTGTGAGCCTCCGGGATGCCCTGCAGGTTGCCCATGGCAAGCAGGGCACAAAGGGTGCTTTCCAGCCAAGGAGCACCTCAACTCACCATCCCCTGGTCCCACCTGTGCACTTTCATGTCCTGACTATGGGAGTCCAGAGACATATGGGCCCCACCCTGGGTGAGCTCAGTCTGGGTGGAAACAGAAGTCCTGTGTTCTCAAGATCCTAAGATGGCCTTGATCACAAAAATACTTTATCAACACAATAACAATGTTTCAGGAGGCAAGACACATTGAGAAGCCTGGATTGTAAGAACGATCCTGATTTTGGTAACGTAAAAGAGAGCCCCAGCATGTCTTTGAATCAAGGAGGTGAAGTCGATGCTTAGAGAACTGGGCAGTGTGTGGTATGAGAGGAGGGTGCTAGGAAGGTGTGGTTGATTCTGCCTTGGGAGGGAGGGAGGTCAGGGCCCTAGAGAGGGGACATCAGAGGAGGAGTCCACCAGGCTGACCAGGTAGAAATGGCATTCCAGCAGAGGGCACATCATGGGCGAAGGAACAGGGTATATGTCTATCTGCAGCAGCAAGTGCCTGCAAAGGAGCAGAGTGAGGTGAGGCTGGACAGGCGGACAGAGCACAGACTGCAAAGGGCCTGGAATCCTTGCCAAAGCTGTCATCATCTGGACTGGAGGGTGGGCGATGAGGCTGCGGGTCAGGAGAGAGCCCCAGCTCTGGTCAGAACAAGGGTCCCCGAAGCAGATCAGCCACTGATCTGCTTCTCTGCAGCTCCCAGCGTGGGCACACTGGTGCTTGGTAACCAAGGGCTGGTCTATTTAAAGCCACTTCTAAGTTGGTTCTAAAAGGCACACAGGAACGGAGAGGGAGAATGGGAAGGAGTTTGTCAGGAGGAGGAGGCCCTGAGGGGCCGTGGCTCTGCCCTGGGCTCACATGGGGCCCCAGGCTGATCCCTGCCTTTCCCTGGACTCCCCTGCCTCAGTACCTTACTGTGCAGGGTTGAATGGGCTCAGGAGCCAGCTGCGTGTGTTTAAAGCTGGGCTTCATCACTCATGGCCTGTGTGCTTTGGTCAAATATCTTAACCTTTGGCCTTAAGCCTTCTCCTATGTAAAATGGGGGTAGTAATAGTTCCTATCTTTTAGAGTTGCTGTGAGGATGAAATGAGATAATGCATGTAGAACAACACTTAACAGTGCTTGGCGCCTGCAAAGCACTACTGTAAAAAATTGTGATGATGATGATGATGATGATGATGATGATGATGATTGTGTTGGACTAGCTTTGCGGCCTGTAACCCTAAAACCATAGTTGGAGACCCTGAGCTCAGGCCCTCAGCACCCACTTCCCTAGGGCTGTCTCCCACCCATCTGGGCACCTCCACAGAGCCCTTGGGCTCTAGAAAACTCAGGTTGAAAGCAGTTGTCCCAGAGAAACTCTGAGGTCCCTCTCAGCTGCTCCTTGTAATCGAATTCTTCCTTCCGGAGCTTGAGTGTATGTCTGGAAAAGCTGCTCTTTACAACTCAAAAACCATTTTCCAAAAGCATCAGCCAAGCCAGGCCCGGGGGACAGTCTGGGAAAGGCAGCCCGAGGCCAGCCCGGAGAGGCGAGGAGGCTGTCCAAGTGACAGTCCTGACTGCAAAGGCCCACAGACAAACGATGCCACCTCCACACGTGTTGCACCAACAGATTTTTACTGAAAGAATTTTACAGGTTGAGATGCATCCCGCTGCCCATCTCAGCGTCCCCTGAGTTCGTCCAACTCTTGAGCCAAGACTTATTTTCAAGGCCTTTTTAAAAGATCCTATGTGTCATCCACTGTTGTTCTGTCCATCAGCCTTGTCACAGATTTTTTAGCTGGGCTGCTTTTTTCCCCGCTTGAATACAGACATACTAATGACCTACTTTGTGAAGTATCCCACCAGCCCCTTTGGCATCCAGTTTCTTCAACTAGTTCACGTCAGGGCTCTGGAAGCCGAATGGTGGCAAGTACATTGCTACTGTCTTGGCCCGTGCTGTGGTTGTGTGACAGTCCATTTTCACCGAGGGCATTGGCAAGATGTTAAAGGTGTCACTGTCACCACTGCAAGACATTTACTGAGATAGAAATGTAGCCCCTGTCTCAGTTTAGCCCCACTAACAACTTCTGGATATTCAACAGTGCCCAGTCTCATCCAAGAAGGAGGCTTCACCTCCACATTGGTACATTGGTTAAGATGAGTTATTCAGACATGACTGTCCTCCATCGGTGACAGTCCAGGGCAGCTTCTCATCCTTTTGCCTCTGAATGGTCGGCACTGCCATTGCCCTGTGAGTGGTTGTCTCTTCTTCTCTTCGTCTTGTCCTTTCACCTGCAATCCCTAGCACAGTGTCCAATAAATTGATAGTGGGTCAATCAAATGAAATTGCATATGGACACCCCTATAGGGCTGACTCAGCAATGTCCCAGACAGACCTGGATCCTGACCGCAAAGAGGCTGTGTCAGGGAGGGAAAATAAATAAGCACAAGTGTAATAGGGCTCATGAGTTATTATTGACAGATACAATTCCAAAGTCCCGTACAACTACTGTGGGCCCTAGTGCCCCCAAGAGGTAGGGGTTGGCCTTCAGGATTTTCTAGCACAGGGTCTTGGAAGGACCCTAGAAGAATATTATTGTGGGGTCCTTAAATGGAAAAGCTTCTTGCTTCCTGGGACGTCAGAACCCAATGTAGAGCTCTGCCCAGTTTTTTCAGCATAAAGGCTGGAGCCTTGTTGTGTCTATACTGTTTTATTGCCCAGGCACTTTAGACATCTTCCATGGCAGACTTTGGAGTCCACAGTGAGCAAACGCTGGGAGAAGAACTCCAGCCTCCGGTCTGTCATTCAGATCTCATCAACATTGACTGCTTTTCCTTAATTGGCATCTGCCTTTTAGTCACATACCAGCTGCTTCAACCACTGTGGGCTCCCATTCCTAAATGATCAGATTCTTTCTGTTTAGAATGTCTTTTCTTGCACCACTACCCCCTTTTACACCTACTGAGCTTCTACTCATTTTTCAAAAATAATCCTAAGTACCACCTCCTCCAGGAAGCCTTCCTAAATCTCCTCAGTTGGAGTACTTTTTAAAAAAATCCTTCTCTCGCCTGTGCTCACCTCAAATTGATACATATATGACATTCTACATGGATTTGAGTTAAATCTCTTACTTTCCTTACTGTGTTGTAATCTCAATAAGGGTAAAGCTTTTTATCTTACTGGTCTCTTTGTACCTGCATGTATGTGAGAAGTTCATGGATTTTGGCTTCAATTGCTAGATCTTTCTGGATGTGTAAACTTAGACAAGTTATCTAACATGTCTGAGTCTTAGTATTCCAGTCTGTAAAATGGAAGTAAAAAAAAAGCTTACAGGCTTATTGTGAACATTAAATAAGGTGAATTGTATGAAGTAATAATGACAATGAAATCATAAAATCGTGAGCTAACATTAAGTGCTCGCTTAGGTACCGACCTCAACTCTTTTTTTTTTTTTTTTTTTTTTTGAGATGATCCAAGTGAAGCAAAGAGGGACGGAGAGAGAAAGAGAGAGAGAAAAAGAGAGAGAGAGAGAGAGAGAGAGAGAGAAAGCCGACCTCAACTCTTTACAAGTAGTTCATTTAAATCGTAGGTTTGTGGGAAGTTACAAAATAGTAGAGAGGGATCTCTTGTAGCCTTCCCCCAGTTTTCTCTAATCGTTACATCTTATATGTATAGTTATAGCACAGTATCAAAACCTGGAAACTAACATTGGCATAATGGTGTGTGAGTACAGCTCTGTAATGTTTTATCACCTGTTTAGATTTGTGTAACCACCACCACCACCGCAATCAAGATACGGAACTATTTTTATCTCCACAAAGATCACCCTTATGCTATCCCTTTATTGGTAGGACCCATCCTTCTCTCTTTTACCATCCTCAACTCCTGGCAATTATTAGTATGGTTTCCATCTGCGTAATCTTCTTATTTCAGCAGTGTTATCTGAATGGAATGACACAGTATGTGGCTTGTGAGATTGGAATATTTTCGCTCAGCACAATCCAACCAAGTTGTTGAGAGTTAAGAGGTCATCCCTTTGTTGTTGCTGACTAACATTCCATGGTCTGCATACACCACGTTTCATTGTTGAAGGACATCTAGGTTATTTCCAATTTGGGGCTATTGCAAATAAAGCTGCTAGGAACATTATGTATAGGTTTTTATGTGAAAAGCTCTTCGTTTCTCTGGGTTAAATGCCCAGGAGTGCAATTGTTGGTTTATATGGTGAGCGTATGCTTAGTTTTTGTTTGTTTTTTAAGATTGTATTTATTATTTTCAGAGAGAGGGGAATGGAGAGAGGCAGAGAGGGAGAAAGACATCAATGTATGGTTGTCTTTGACCTGCCTCCAGCCACAGACCTGGCTGGAGACCTCGCTTGCAACCTGGTTATGTGCCCTGGCTGGGGATCGAACCAGCCACTGCTAGGTTCACAGGCCAGCACCTTATCCACTGTGCTACCAGCCAGGGCTAGTTTTCTTTTTTTTTTTTAAAGAGTCAACTGTTTTCTAGGGTGACTGTACCGCTTTACATTCCCACTAGCAGTGTTTAAGTATTCAGTTTCTCTGTATCTTCACCAGCATTTGGTGCTATGATTATTTTTCATTTTTCCTGTTCTAATAGATGAATAGTAACAATTTTTCATGGTTTTATTTTCCATGTTTCTAATAGCCGATGATATTGAATCTATTTTCACATGCTTCTTTGCCACCTGTAGATCCTCTTGGTTAAAGTGTCTCTTCATGTCATTTGCTGACTTTCCAATTGGGCTTATTGTTGGGGTTTTTAAGTCGGGGTGTAATTGACATAAAACATTAGTTTCAGGTGTACGACATAATGATTCAGCATTTGAGTATATTATGAAATGATCATCATAATAAGACTGGGCAACATCTATCACCCTATAGAGTTTCTTATGATAAGAACTTTTAAGATCCACTCTCTTAGCAACTTTTAAATATGCAGGATGATATTATTAACTATAGTCACCATGCTGTACATTACATCTCTGTGGTGTATTTATTTCATAACTAGAAGTTTTGCCTTTTGACTCCCTCCACCCATTTCACTGATCCCCCCACCCTCTACCTCTGGCAATCACCAATCTGTTCTCTATATCTGTGAATCTGGTTTTTTGCTTGGGGGTTGTGTTGGTTTGTTTGTTTTTGGTGTTTGTAGGTTTTTTAGATTTCACATGTAAGTGAGATTACATAGTACTTGTATTTCTCTGTCTGACTTATCTCAGCATAATGCTTGCAAGGTCCATGTTGTTGCAAGTGCAAGAATGCCTTCTTTTTCATAATTGAGTAATAGTCCATTATATATGTACCATATTTTCTTTATCCATTCATTTGATGACACTTAGGTTGTTTCCCTATCTTCGTTACTGTAAACAATGCTGCGATGAACATGGAGGGGGGCAGGTCTCTTTCATGTTAGTGTTTTCCTTTTCAATAGGTAGATGCCTAGAAAAGGAATTGCTGGATTATGTGGCAGTTGCACTTTTTATTTTTTGAGGAACTTCCATGCTGTTTTCCATAGTGGCTGTACTTGCATCAGTCTTTCCTTTAATGTGGAGTTGTGACAGTTGTTTATATGTGCGAGAAATGAGTCCTTTGTCAGATATGTGGTTTGCGTAATCAGTTCATTTCTTTTTCCCAACCCATGCAGAAGATACCACAATTACTCCAGTTTACTAGGTGAAGAAGCTGAGGCAGTGAGTGGGAGCCCTATGCCTGGCACATTAGTAGTGAGTAGTGAATAATAATTTATTGAGCACTTACTTCATGCCAGACTCTTCTTATCTTAAGTTAAGTCCATCCAAAATAAGATTATGGAAGAACCATGGATATGGACAACAAGTGGGATTGACTTTGGCGGGGAGTGGGTAGGTGGGGAAGGGGACAGAGGGAAGGAAGAAGGGGATGGATGTAATACAACAACAATAAAATCAAATTTAAAAAAAAGATCCTTACACCATCCTGGTGTTTGCTTTTCAGGGAAACTAGACTAAAAATAAATAAATAAACAAATAAGATTAGACAGCCACACAAGGATATAGGTGCAAGGAGTTGATTTGAGAGACGGGAAGAGAGGTGAGGGGTAAAGTTGCCTCTCTGGACAGCTGGGGCTCAGTCCCCCTGGGCACCCTCTGAGAGGCTGTGGATGACATGCCTCAGCAAAGCTGTACTGGGCAACCAGGAGGCTATGGGGTTCATCCACCATCTCCCCGTCCTGATAGGCTGCTAGGAGCATCTGGGGCATTGATTCTACCACCCCTTCACCTGCCCTGCCCTTGGGCTAAGCATATTTCCACATAGAGAAAGGGGGTGAGGAGAAGAAGGGAAAGGGAGCCCCGGGAAGCTGGTGGCAGGTACAGGGAAACTGAATGGTCTCCAAGACACATGGATGGGAGCTACACTGCTCTAAGCACTTAAAATATTAACTCATTCAATCCCCATGAGAACTCTATGAAATGAGCACAATTTCTATCCCCATTACCACCTGGCTGGCAAATACACACACACACACATATTAAAGAAATTAAATTCCTGCCACACATACTAGTCCTTGCTCTGTGTAGTGCACTCTGAAATCTTCTGTGTTTTCTTTCTTTTTTTTACATTGCATTATTTTTAAAGATTTATTCATTATTTTTAGAGAGAAGGGCAGAGAGGGAGGAGGAAAGGGAGAGAAACATCAATGTATGGTTGCCTTTCACCTGCCTCCAGCTGGAGACCTGGCTTGCAACCTGGTTATGTGCCCTGACTGGGAATCGAACCTGTGACCCTTGGGTTTGCTGGCCGGCAGTCAATCCACTGAGCCACACCAGCCAGGGTTAAATTGCGTTATTTTTAAAGTGCTATTTGTCACCCACTAAATTGTTTTCATAACCCAGTAGTGGGCTGCAATCCACAGTTTTGGAAATGATGGTGCCTTGGCATTCTATTTAATAGGACAATGTAAATGACGGTGGTGATGTCATAGGCCTGGCATCAGGCCTGGTGCCCAGAAGGTGCCCAGGGAATGTTGGTTTCCTTGCCTGCTCTTCCTGGCAAACCAGAAATTTCTAGCAGCTGCCTCCCAGCCTTGCAGACAGAGGCCTGGGCGGGCCCCAGCTCGTCTCCTGCTCTGACCCAGACTTGCCCCGTGGGGATTGCTCAGCTGCCTTACAGAGGAGGGGCACCTTCATCTTGGACTTCGACCTTCAAGTCACCAGCTCCCCAGAAGCCAGCCCCTCCTTGGGAGGCGAGGTTATGCCCTGTCCCCACGACACTGTCGCTTCCTTCCCCTGACCCTCTCTTAGTGAGGATTGTTCCTCTAATCAGGATGGAGACGCAGCTCATTACAAGCTGGTGAGGCAACGGCTCTGTGCTCCAGGCCCGAGACAGGCTGT
Source organism: Noctilio leporinus (assembly GCA_004026585.1). Classification (NCBI taxonomy): domain Eukaryota; kingdom Metazoa; phylum Chordata; class Mammalia; order Chiroptera; family Noctilionidae; genus Noctilio; species Noctilio leporinus. The sequence continues at coordinate 14,949 of PVIW01000192.1, read as the reverse complement.
CTGGGAGCTTGGCCAGCCCCCGCTGCCCCGGACACCAGGGCAGTGGCCTCAGAGCAGGGCAGGCCCGCTGGGTTTGTTTGCCCCCTTCCCAAGGGACACAGGCAGACAGACACTCTGCTGAGACTTGCACAACTTCCACGATTGCAAAAACTCTGCCATGCTCAGACGATGAGTTGCTGCAACATTCCATGCCGCTTCCAAAAGCATCTCAGCAGCATCTATAACGGGTACTTATTGGACATTTGTATTTTTTTTTTTTTTTTTTTTTTTGCACTACATGCTGTGTTAAATGCTCATATGCAACATGCTGAGCAGTTTTCACAGCAGACCCACAAGATAGGCATGATTGTCCCCACTCTACAGATGCAGAAACTGAGGTATGGGCTGACTATTTTGGTAACTTGACAAGCTCATCAGGCAGCTGCACCGAGCAGCTGCCCCTGATTCCATTCCTCCCTCACACTGGCATGTTGCCTGCAAGCAAGGAACCCAGAGTTCCCCCTTCCTCTGGGCTCCAACCCTGCCTTCCCTCTAAAGAGGGGCCAGGTGACTTCCCCTAGGGGACTTCACCTCTCTGAGCCAAGTGACCCTCATCCATAAAGCAGCTCCTAATGGCACCTTCTTCCTCAGGCTGTTAGGAGGAGTGAATAAAATAATGTATGTAAATGCATCTTCCAGTGCTTCTGACACATTAGAGGTGCTCGATAAATCTATGTATAAAAGAGCCAATTCAGCTCTTTTCCCACTGATTTGACAGTACCCTGTAGCCATTTCCCAGGATGTCACCATCCAGAGGGGAATGGCAGTCGATCTAGAAAGCCTCACATGCTCCTAGGCTTCTCTCACCTGTGCCTCATCTGGTCCACCTGCCCGGCCACACTGATTTCCCTGCGCAGAAATCGCACAGTGACACATGGCCTCTTAGAGGGCTGTGAAGAAGCCCTTTATTTTCTCCACCCAGGATGAGGGGAATACAGTAGCTGAATGGTGGCTGCAGAGCCTTGTGCCCAGTTCCTCATTAGCTGCAGTTTCATTACTGCCTACGGTATGGGTTTTAATAACCGCAAGCCCCAGTTAGTTGCTTGCCACTTGAGAAATAATACTGATCATGCCCCGTTTGTCTTTGTTTTAATTCCTGCATCACTCCCCGCTGCAGGAGTCTAAATGGGCGGGCACTTTTCACCGAGGGCTTCGTTGCCGGTGTGGGAGCTGGAGGGATGCTAAGGCAGAACCGTGGGTTTAGCTGGGGCACATGTATCTGTTTGGAACGCGAGCCAAGAGCTCACCCCTGAAGATGACCTCTGCGGAGGAAAACCTGGGCCCTTTACCTTCAGCGAAGGATGAAGAGGCAGTTCTGCTCTCAAGATTGAGTGGGTCTGAGACATGCCACCCCTCACTCACCCGCCCACCCATGCAGCACAGACCACAGAGCTGCTGGCCGCAGTTACAAACTATGCCAGCGACATGCTCCTCCACCAGCTGGGGTTCCGGGCCCCAGTCACTGACCGTGGCAGCTGAAGGCACAGCCAGGTGGCAGACCTGTGTTTGGGGGCGAGGAGGGTGTGCCGTTTCCTCTGGGAGAGCAGAGCCTGATCTCAGCCACACTTCGGATATGCAGATGAACAGGGCCTTCTAACCACGTGGAAAAGGACTTGGGAATGCCAGGGGCATGTCAGAGGTGCCCCTGCTCTGGGACATGGGCAGCAAGTGGCCCTGTGCTCTGATGGAGTTGCACATAGGTGAGGCCCTCCATGGTTTTGTTCCAGGCGGAGAAGCTCCTAGCTTCAGGGAATTCTTCCTCAGTCTAACCTGCTTCATGCTGCTCTGCCGTTGACCTTCTATGGCACCTGGGAGAGGGTGGCAGTGCCCAGGGACTGTTGTCTGTGGGAGCCATGCAGCAATGACACCAGGCGTGTATCAGGTACTTTTGTGGCAGACGCCTTTCCAAGTGCTTCAGGCGTATTTGCTCATTTGATTTTTACAGACAACTCTCTGAAGTATGTATAATTATTGTCATCAGCCCTGGCTTGTAGGTGGGGAAGCTGAGGCATACAGAAAGGTTAAATAATTTGTCCACGGGTACCTAGCCCAGAAGTGGCGGAGCTGGTGATTCCTTCCTGGGTTCTTTGGTTCCATAGCCAAGCTTTTAACTGCTAGGTAGCCTTGCTTCTTAGGAAACTGGGGCAGCTTTGAATAGTGTATTTTTTCATGTTTTTTTTTTTAAATTCCTGTGTCGATTTTTCATTCGCCGCATTCCTGCAAGCTTCCCTGGATGGGGGACCTCGAGAGCAGCTCCTCCCAGTTGCCTTCTGTTCTCAGTTTCTGCAGCTTCAGTGACTAATGAAATGGACGGGAAGCCTTCTGAACCTGGCCCACGGGCTGTGACGCAGACCACCCCTGTTTTGGGATGACAAAGCTCTCGTTCCCAGCATGCCGGCCCGCGGTCAGCCCTCTTCCATTTGTCCCATCCCTCCTCTCGTGTGACCACCTTGTCAAGGGAGGAAGCCACACTGCTGAGCCAGGGATGTCCTTATGCCCACCACAGCCTTTGGTCTCCTTCCCCCTGAGAATTCTTTCCAATGAAATTGCCAGTGTATGGCTGGAGGAACCTGCTGAAAATTCATCCTTTCTTGTGGTTTTCTTCTTATCTTCTGCTTGTTTACTCCATCCATCCAAACCATGATGCCGTCTTATTCTTACTCATCTGAGCGGCTCTGTGTTGGGAAATTCGTTTGGAAAATGACATCCGCGAGGCTGAAATGCCCCCACTTCATCCGGGACACAAAAGGGCCCGTTGAAGGTGCAGAGGACCTGGGATTAAGAGCAAACGAGCACGGCCTTAGAGGAAAGAAGAGCTGGAGAAAAGGCGAACTGTTTCATAAAACTCTCCTTTATTTAGACAAGGGGAACTTACTTGTGTTTATTCTACATGTACGTCCCAGGGTTTCAAGAAATACCCCTGTCATCTGCTCCAGCGCCTGGGCGTCTCTCGCCAAAATCCCCGGATGGCCAATCTTTTTGAAGTCTCAGGTGAAATGGGAGGTGCTCTCCGATCTGAGAGCCAGCATGAGGGGGACCTGGTCCATTTTCCCCAGTTACTGAGACCCTCTCATCCTGTGTGGGGTGGCTGTGTGCCTCCAGTCCCGCCAGCCATTCCATTTGTCCAGGAAAATCTCAAGCCTCAATAGCTATCTCTTCCTTCCCCCTCTTTCCAAACTGCTTTGCATCTCTGTCTTCGTTGGGGTCCCCCAAAACAGGCCCTCCAGTTTCATGCAAGCAGTTTACCTGGGAAGTGATTCCTGGAAGCTTTATGCGGGATTGAGGGGGTGAGGCAGAGAAAGCCCCCAAAATGTGCACTTGTGGGTGGCTCCCTGCTGTGGGAGCTGAGGCTCAGTCCTGTTGGGGACCCTCTGAGGTGTAGGACACATTTCAGAATTGTCCCACTGATGGGGTATTTATCCACCAGCTCACATAGTTTATTGGTTGAGGGGTGCTCCTAGGTGTGAGCACCCCAGCATTTCTGGCCCACCCCTGTTTGAGGATCGATCATTTCTCTCAGAGATAGAATGCCTTCCCCCCCCCCCCCCGCCAGGCAGAGGGACCCTGTCACTGTCTATGGGCAACCCCTAGGCCAGGCCAACAGTAATGCCACATCCTCAACAGCGTCTGTTAAAGCAACTCCATGCTCCCACCATGCGCAGGAGTGAGCGTGGGACAGAATTGTAACAATGGCTAATACTCACGTCTAACTTCTAACCAGTTACATGTATGGTTTATTAATGTTATTGGTCTCCCCAAACCTTGGAGGCAGGGCTGCTGGCATTGTCCATAGGATAGTATTTCAGCTGAGAACATAAGCTCTGGGACCAGAGGAACTGGTTCAAATCTTATTTCTTCTACGTTTGTGAGACTCAATTTCCGTACCTGCAAAGCAGGGGGTAACAATCATACCTATTTTATAAGTTTGCTTTGAAGATCAAATGGTTACTACATATAAAAGCACAATAGTAGGTGGCATACAAAGGTATCCAATACATGCTGGCCCTGGCATCGTTCCGTGGATGCGGAAATTGAAGCTCAGGGTGGTTGTCATAGGCCGAAGGTTGTGCAGCCACCACACGGCAGGTGCAGGACCTCCACTCAGGCTTTCCATAGCAGACACCTATCCCGCAGGACCTCGTAATCCTAACTATGTGAGAAAGCACTTTATAAGCGAATGCACTCCACAAACGCTTTGGTTAGTGCTAGTTCCGGGTCTTGTAACAGCAGATACAGTCTTGTTCTCTTAAGAGCTCCAGTCTGGTCTTTGCATCCTGCTATCTGTCGTCGCTATAGAGCTGGCACTGGGCACCGTGCCTGGTTGGATGTCAGCTAAGTGGATGAGTTACCAAAGGCCCCAGGATGGCCCCGTTGATACCTCCTGTCAGGGCTCCTGCCTTGGGGCTCCTGCCCACGTTGGGCCCTCTCTCTCCCACTTTCCCCTGCTGCTGTCTTTTTTCTCCTCCCACCTCCCATCCACCTCCTTCCCTGGCCTCCCCACCAGCCCTCCCTGGCTTCCCCCTGGTCTCAGAACTGCTCTCTCCTTGCTCCGCCCGTCCCCTGGTGTGTGGGCCTCATCCACACTTGTCAGGTGTTGCTCCTCAACGTGCCTGCATGAGTCTGGGCTTCCCACCATGACTGGGAGTTCCTCACAGGCAGAGCTGAGTGGCATCTATTCCTTTATTCATCTATTGGTCCATTGTGGTACCAGGCACTAAACCCTGCTGGGTCAGTCATTGGGAAATGGGGATACAGAGCAAGACGGGTCCATGGTGGGAAGAGCTCAGCCTGGGGGAACACTGGCATGCAAACAGCACTGATGAAGAGGATGGATCTTGGTGCCGGCACAGAGTTGAAGGTGCTCAGAGCCCGGGGCGCTGCCTCTCCACATGGTGGGGCCAGGGAGGCCTTCACAGGGGTGACGCTGGAGCTCCGCTGTCAGCTTAAGGCTGATGTGGTTGCAAGGAGCCTTCTCAAGGGAAAGCTGGGTCAAAGAAAAGTGGAGGTGGGCTGGATATTGGAGAAAGACAAGGGGCTCTTCTGAAAGCAAAGAGCAGGGCCTTCCCTAGGGGAGCAGGAGAGTCATCAGCGCCCCTGGTCTCCTTGTTGTCCCTGTCTGCCCCTCTCCTCTCCACTTGGCTTTCTTTCTGCACATGACCCCATGAGGCCCAGATTTGAGCCCAGATGACCCCCCACCAGCGCCCTCTGGCTTCGTTGTACAGGTCCCGGTATCTGGGATACTGACTGGCCCAGCCTAGGCCAGGTACCCATCCCTGGGTACTCCAAGGAGCTTGGTCCAGGGAAGTGGGGCCTCTAGTCGATATATTTTAAAAAGTTCTCAGCCCCCAGCAGGGCTGGAAGGCAAGGACTGCCTCTCTACATTTTTAAAAGCAAGAACATTCTATTTCTGTGGCTGCCATGACAAATCACAAACTTGGTGGCTTAAAACAACCGCAATGTATTATCTCATAGTTCTAAAGGCCAGAAGTTCAAAATCTAAGCGTTGGCAGGGTTGTGCTCCCTCCAGCATCTCTGGGAGGCCGATGTTCCCTGACTCTTCCAGCTCCCAGTAGCTCCAGATGCCATCACTCTGGTCTTAGCCTAGGTCTTCACACGCTTCCCTGCCATGTCTTCTCGCCTCTTCTTTTCTGATCAGGATTCTTGTCTTTGGATTTAGGGTTCTCCCTACTCCTCAGTGATCTTATCTCAAGATCTTTGATTTAATTACACCTGCAATGACCCTTTTGCGAAATAAAGATCACATGCACAGGTTTTGGATGGACATATCATTTGGGGACATGGGCACCATTCAACCCATTACAGCGAGAATCTGACAGGTGGAGAAGGGATGGAAGCACAAAGCTAGCTAAAGGAACAGCACAAGCAAAGGATTGCTGCTGGGGAGCAAGGACACAGCCCTGCTCCAGGAGCACAGGGTTTGATGATGGCAACAGAGGGGGGTGGGATTCAGTGGACCCAGACCACAAAAGGCCTTCTGCGTGGAATAGTGGCTTTGTCCTATGGGCAGCAAGGAGGCCACTGGTGGCTTCTGAGCAGTGACAGAGCATTGTAGAATTTGTGTTATATTTTATTTATTTATTTTTAAAGATTTTATTTCATTATTTCTAGAAAGAGGGGAAGGGAGAGAGGCAGAGAAGGAGAGAGACATCAATGTATGGTTGTCTTTCACCTGCCTCCAGCCACAGACCTGTTTGCAACCTGGTTATGTGCCCTGGCTGGGGAATCGAACCTGCGACTTTGCCGGCGCCTTATCCACTGTGCTACCAGCCAGGGCTAGAATTTGTGTTATATACAGGTCATCCTGGCTACAGTGTGAAACCGTGTTAGAAGGGACAGTAAATAGTTATAAAGCACCTACTACATACCAGGCATATTTCTAGAGATTCGGAGTACAACAGGGGAGTAAAGGGACTAAGTTGCTGCTGTTTTAGTGCTAAAAGGAAGAGAAAGAAAACAAGCAAAGGAATGGAATTTTATCATGTTGGAGCTAGATGATGCTCCAACCAACTGAGCCACACCAGCCAGGGCCTGAACATATTTAAAACCCAGATAGCATTTCCCAGTGGCTTGCCTGTGGAGTATGAGAGAGAAAGAGGAGTCGAAAACAAACGCCAGGGTTTGGGGCCTGAGCAACTGGAAGTCCGTGTTGTCATGTACAGAGAGGAGGGTGGGTCAGGTGGGATCGGACACTGTGATTTGTGATTTATGAAGTTATTGAACCTCACCTTGTGCCAATGTTCTACACACTTCACAGGTGTTCACTCCTTTGAAACTCATAGCAGCTCCATGATATGGGCGGTATAGTCACCCCATCTACAGATGAGGAAACTAAGGTCCTGAGAAGTGAATTAACTCCCCCAAGTTCTCCCAGTTCATAAGTTGCAGAGCCAGGAATGAGCCCAGACATATCCCTAACCGCTACACAGGACAAACACTGGCTGTGTGAGAGGCCTGGAGGGCAAGGGATATGTATTTAGGAACAAAACATCCAGAGGAGATGTCAATCTGCACCCCGTTTGTCCCCCTCAGCCCTTACTCTCATCTAGAGCTTTTGGCTTCTTGGGAGAGCCCCCTCCCAAGGAGACTACAGGAGCACGCTCTGTGCTGATTTTAAGTGTATTTACCATTTTCTCTTGTTCTGTTTGTGAAATGCTACTTTTGTTTCTATCTACTTAAAATAATACACCAGAGGGGTGGGGGGAACAGACTTGGTGGGAATGTTTAAGTTTCCAGGCCCCAAACCATTTCTAAATATTATTTTTAAAAAAAGAAAAAATATTGAAAAGTAGCCTAGGTTCTGCTTCGCAGAGAAGGCCTGTCCTACAGAGCCTGTGAGGACGGGCGCGCGGGACGGGCTCAGGGAGCCTTCCCGGAAAGGCCTCCCTGTGGAGGCTGCCTTTTTTTCTAAGGGCTTGCAGCAAGGACCCTGCAAAATGGGTCACTTCTTTTCTTAATCTCTTCAGATTTCAGATTAAAGCAGGGGTCCTTGGATTCAAAGCCCTGGGTTCCTGCAGCGTGGTCTCCCCAGGTGGCCCTGTTCATGTGCAGTCCTTGCTCGCTGCTGCTCGTCCTGGGGGCTGTGGCAGGAAGCCCAGGGAGCTGGCCAATTATTCCAGGAAATCCGGGGGCCTGGGCAGTCACCCATTCAGAGGCGGAGGCTTAATGGGAATGTGTGAGAAGTCTGCAGGCAGGACTGGCTTTGAATTCCATAATTTTATCTCTTCCAGTTCCGTTTAAATACTCAGAATCGCAGAGAGGCGCTGACGCGGAGACCTCTCAGGGGGGCCTGCTCCATGGCAGACTTGGGAATCAATCCTGACTGGCTTCTTGGCACACAAGCCGCGGTCCTTTGTCTGGCCGTCAAGGTCCTGCATGGGCTGAGCCTGCTTATTTGCTATTTATTTCAAAATGCGTTGGCTATTGGGTAGAATTGCGGGCCAGGTAATTTGCTGGATGCTTTCCCGTTTGTTGCTTTATGTAACCCTCACCCGAACCCTCAAGCCTAAATGCTTTAATACTCCCTTCGAGATGAGGAAGCCAAGGCTCTGAGAGGTCAGCTGGCCGCGGATGTCACAGCTGATGATGGTCAGAAGGCCAACTCCATTTCCAGAGCTCTTCTCTGACCCCACCTCTATTTTCCACCTTTCTCCCCTTCCTTGCCCTGGCACCCACCCCCCACCCCCAGCACTCCCTGCTGCTTCCAGCTCAGCTCTGCTCAGTCCCAGCACCACCTCTTTGTACCTAAGGCTCTTCCATGCAGGCATTTAGTGTCAGTCAAACCCAAACCTCCAAGCCCCGCCTCAGCCCCTGTTCATGCTCCCGAAGAGCACCCTGGGGAACCCCCAAAGGCCATGAGGATGCAGCATACCCTAAATTACCTCTGCCTAGCGCTGTGGCACCCATAACATCCCAGGAGTCCAGAGAAAGGCCCTCCGTTTCTCTACCGTCCTTTATTTTATGATGTCTCAGGCTAACGGCAATCCCAAACGTGGGCCAGGAGTAGGGCTGTGTCTGAGATCATGACAGAAATGCAGAATCTCAGGTCCCAACCCAGACTTATTGACTCAGCATCTGCATTTAAGCAAAATCCCCAAGCGGTTCCGAGCATACTCACTGACTTTGAGGTGCTCTGCTCTGGCCGGCGTGCACCTTCACCCTACAGCCCAGGTCCTAGGTCAAGAAAGGGAGCCAGGAGTTGGCCCACAGCCATGCTCTGCTCTGCCTCCTCAATGGTTAGCGGTCCCCTCTCAATGTGCACCCCTCTGGGTCTCTTGAGGGCATAGTGGAGAATGGCTCCCTGCCTGTTGGATAGGTGACCCAGCTTCACAGTGAGCCCCTGAGGGTGAGTGTGACCTCAGTCCCGACTTCTTTCCCAGTTTTCCTTTGACTGCCCTTGGAACTGAACTGACTTGGCCCAGAGCAGACAGGATGAGTCCCTTTTTGCTTTTCTGCCCCCACTCAGCTAGGCATGGGGACCATCATTGCTTACTCTGCCACAAGAGCACTGGGCAAGGCAGCAGAAGAGACACCGCCTTCGTCAGCAGAGCTAGGCCAGCTGCCATCTGAGGTGGCAGCCTGAAGATGACCAGTTCTACATGTAAGTGTATTTGGCCACTACTTGACCCGCCCGATACTGTGGGCTTCCTGCCCCATCAAGGACTGCACGCCTTGCCCCAAAGGAAGGGGTAACAGGTACTTCTCCTGGCAGGCTGGCCTCCCTCCTCACAGCTCAGCTCTTCCTTATCAGCCTCAGAGCCTCTAATGAACGAGTATGGTTGGTGGGAGGATACTATTGTGGGAGGAGAAAGAAAACAGGTCCATTGAGCAGGATGCATGATGGGAACTCAGATTACAGGCTTCTTAATCACAACCTGTAGTAGAAGCTTTATGTGTAAAGGGAACCAAGGAGACAAACATTTCACGCCTTTTGGAAACCTTTCAGCAGAGATTTCTCTAACAAGAGAAGTGACCGCAGAACCTAGTTTTATTTCTTTATTATCCTTTATTTTTATTCCAGATCACAAGGCTAAATGCAAAGGCTACCGTGTATTGAGGGCTTCCATCTATCCAGGGACCATGTCATGTACATAAATGCATTACCTCATTGAGTACCCAGAACACCCCATTCTCCCATTTTACAGGTGAGGAAAAGAGCAGTGACAAATCTAGGGGCCCCAACCAGCAGGAGCCGGGATTCACATCCAGCTTTCTGCACCACCTTCCAGCAGAGCAAATGGGCTCCTTTAGGACTTGGCAGAGCACCATTTATCGCATAAGAGTTGTGGGGTCCTTTGAGTAGAACTCATGTTTTAACTGCAAAGCGTGGGTGTATTTATATATGGTAAAATGCCACAGGGACTCTTTCTTGGGCCTCCACTCCCCTCATCTAATTTGCCCTCATGCCGTCTCTCGCATGGTACCCAGGGTGCCAGCTGAAGATCAGCAGATGTCACTGTGAAAAGAAAGTGCAAGAAAAGCAAAGCCCACTGCCTTGCAGTGCTTGTTAGTGTGTGAATACAATAACGCCCTTGATGTGCTTCAGAGGAGGGTGCGCAGGCCAAGTCCACTTCGTCTCGTGAGCTGGTCTCCACACAAATGCTCCATTGAAATGAGAACGTCCGTTTCAATGAGGAAACCTGTCCTGTGTCAACTATGATCTAGGGGGGGAAAAGAGATGCATATGCTATTTGGACAAGTCCCATCTCACCCATACACACACACACACACACACACACACACACACACACACATTCCCCCCCTCCCACAAAATGCGTAGACTAGTATCACTAGTAACAGCTCTCCTGGGAGAAACAGTGTTTCTCTTGCTGTCTTCCAAAACCAGCTGTATTAGTTTCCTGTTACTTCTGCAACAAGTTACCACCAACCCAACTTGGCGACTTACAACCCCACCCATTCTTCTCAGGAGGTCAGAGTCCAAACTCAGGGTGTCCACAGGGCTTCCAGGGGCTGTAGACCTATCTTTTTCAGTTTCTAGAGCTTTCTGCTTTCCACATCTTAGCAGTCCCCACCACCCCCAACCGCCAGCGATCAATCGCCACATTGTGACCTGTTTTCATTGTCACGTACCCTTTGGTCACCCCTTGTCTTTCTCTTCCACCTTTAAGGATATAATCTGGTGATTGCATTGGGTCCACCTGGATAATCCAGCTAATCTCCCTAATTTAAGATCCTTAACCTCATCATGTCTGCAAAATCATTTTTGTCATGTAAAGCAATGTGGGCTGCGGACATCTCTAGAGGACCATTGTTCTGCCTTTCTAAAGGCAGATCACACCGTAACATTAATTAATTAATAGAATGCAGGCCTATTTTAAGTCATTATTATTACTGCCTAAAAGGACAGTAACCAAATTCCACATGTGAAAACTTGGAACTAGAGTTGAAGTTGGAGGTTGAGAAAAGGGAAAGGCGGGGAGGAAGAAGAAGAAAATATCAAACGCATCAGGAACAAGTGTGTGAAGATGCAGGTTAGGGAAGACTTGCGGGCCAGGTAGGGGAGGACAAAGTAAAACCCTGGAGGGAGGATGGCAGGAAGGAAAGACCTTACAAGTGCTGGGAATGGTCAGGGGCCAAAGGAAAGACCCAAAGGAAAGCTCGCTTCTTCTGGTGCTGAAGTTGCTGGCTTGCAGGTTGGGCTCCCTTGGTAAACACTGCGCCCCTTGGGAGCAGGGCTCCTGCCCTCACTTCCGGGCACCCCTGGGGCTCAGCAGGGGACCTGACCCCTGCTGGCCTCACCACGCATTAACAAGGGGCTGTTACCCGTCAGTCTCTAGGATCAGTTAAACCATTGATTTTTTGGGCCATGGGAGCCTCTGTGTTTTTAAAGATTCTACTCCAGCTCTATCCTCCAAGCCTGACAGGGAGAGAGACAGTACTGCCCAGGCGGTCCCCATGGGCTCCAGCACAATGAGTTAAACTTGGTTTAAGTCGTGGGTAACTGACACCCGCCAGCAACGAACAGCGAGCCCTTACTGAGCTCTTAGCCCACATCCTCCCAGCCTTCCTGTTAGTCAGGACCTAACACAACCCCATTTCATGGTGAGGACACTGAAGCTGGGCCCTGGCTCAGATGCCCTTGAACAGGGTGGGGAGTCACTTCTTGAAGGGCTGCCACCAGTTGGCCAGCAAGAGGTAATCCTTCAACTTGACAGCAGTCTCGTCCCCAGGGACATGAGGGAAGAAGGTAACCGAGAAAAGTTCAACTCTCAGTTCCTGAAACCACTATCTCTTTATTCCATCTGCACTAGTTCAACTCAATCATGGCTATTTTTTCCCTTCATGATTCAACATTTTTTTTTTTTTTTTCAAAAAGGATTTGAGGAGGCTTCAAATATAAGAGCTAATGTATGGTAATAACCTCTATGTAGACAAGGAGGTCAGAGGAAAGAGGAAAGAGGAAGGGGAGGGGAAATCTGCCTTGTGGCCACACAAGGTCTACCCTGAAAGTATCGGTCGCGCAAACTGTTTTAATTTGATTGACATTAGCTCAATACTTTTGGGACAGACCCCATACGTGCCACATACTAGGCTGCAACTTTGGCTCTAAACTTTCCATAAAATGAACTCCCTTTGAAGCCTCAGAAATCTCTCATTTTATAATCTGCACATAGCATAAACAACTTCTCACAGGTGAACTGCCTTGTACCTTGGAGAGCTTTGGCACAGCCTCCCCACACCCAGTTCTTACACAGCCTTTCATCTTAAGGTGGAAGCCTAGAGGTCAGCCCACGGCAGAACAGCCTAAGGTAGGCGCTTATTCTTGGTACAATAGTTCCAGCAGGTGGGAAGATGTGTAGGTGGATGGATGGATGGATGGACGAAAGGGTGGGTGGACAAAAGGATGGGTGGATGGATTCAGTGGTAAAAGCCTGGGTCTACCTGTCTACATTCCCGGACATGGGGCACATCCTCATCTCCCTCTGGAATCGGGCCAGACGCTTTCCAGATCACAGGGACCCAGCTGGCAAAATTCCACAACTGGCTGGGGTCCACCCAGCGTGTGAGCCGTGCATATGGACCAGATGGGAAGCTTTAGGAAAAGAGATTGGGTTTTTATCTTGCTTTTTTTTTTAATCATCGTTCTGAATATGCCTTCCTGTTTCCTTTTCCAGCCTGCACCTCTGCATCAGACAGGCTTTGGCTGTGGGTGGACCTCCTGGGAAGTGCTGCCTTTGGCCCTCAGGCTGGGCGTGCTGTGTTGTTCGCTAGGCGGTGTGGGGCCAGACATCCCAGGCCCGGCCCGGGCTGTAGCAGCCATGTCTGGATGAGGTGGGAGGAGATCTGAGCTGTTCTCAGGTCCAAGCCTGGTGGCTCCACTTGCTAAACCTCCCCAGGATTTGAAGGGTCCCTACCCCTCACCCAGCTCAGGTTTCACCATGTAGGAAACAACTTTCCATGATGGGTAAGAGCCCTGCCCGAGTTGGCATCTCTGCTGTTTATTCGCCGTATGACCTTCAGCAAATGAGTTAACTTCTCTATGCTCCATTTCGTCAATAATAATATTACCTCCAAGGTTTGTAGTGAAGATTAAGTGACTTAATTTACATGAAGTGATTAACACAGTGCTGGCCCATTATAAGCAACCTGCTAAATGTCAAATGGGTCCAACCAAAATTGCCTTGCCCACCTCTCAGAGTTGCTGTGAAACTCAAATGAGTCATAGTTCATGTAGTAAATCATTACTGAGCGCTTTCCACATGCCCAGCCTGATGCGCCCAAAGGCGAACTGCCTGACTTTTGTAAAAGGGCTTTTCAAACCCCAGGACTGTTTAGGGAAGAGGGAGGGTGGCGTGTGTACCACGTTTGAGTCTCTGAACCAAAGTCTTTGAAACCTTGACCAGCCGGACAACCTTCTTCAAATGAAATTTATGCAGCGCTCCAATTGATAAAGCACATAAAATCAGGGTAGTTTAGGCTGGGTGGTTTTGGGGGATATGGCAGGGGGCTGGAATCCGCTGGTCCTGCTGGCTCTGGTCCTCCCAGGTCCAGCCCCAGCCCCTAGTGGCCCCGAAGGTACCTTCCAGAAACCCTGAGGCCACCCAGAACACAGACAAAACCCTTGGACCTGGAGAGGGCCTGTGTCTTTCTTTCGGCGTGCTCTCTTGCTCTCTCTTCCTTTCTCTCTTTCATCCATAAACTTTAATACATTTTTTAGAGCAGTTTTATGGGAGCAGCAAAATGAGGGGAAAGTATAGAGAGTTCCCATATACCCCACCTCCCCACGTCCTCACCACCTCCCCATAACAACATCTAGCACATTTGCTACAACGGGTGAACCTCCACTGGCACACTGTTATCACACAAAGTCTGGAGTTTACATGAGGGATCCCTCTTGATACCTGACCCACTTTTAAACATCACCTCATGGGTGTGCTGGGTGCATGTCTGGATGCTGGGGACCGTGGCACCCAGCCCCATCGGGGTACGAGGCAGAGGTCACACCACGTGGAGGGCCTGCTCTGTAGCCATAGCTTTGCTGGGTGTGCTGGACCTTTTACTTCAGGACACCTCTGGCCCCACAACAATTTCACTTTCAACATTTAACATGGTCCTCCCCTTGGTGACTTTTATACCACCTCCTGGACCAGTTCTCCTTGTTCAAAATAAAGTCCCAAAGAGCAACTACACTCACCAGAGGGCCTGCCCTGTGCTGAGGGGAGTTCGCCAAGGGTGGGCTATCTCAGTCATTGCCTGAGAAGCTAGGGTCGCTAGTGCCCACTTGACTGTTTTGGCTGACTTCCTTCAACAAAAAATAGATAGTTAAATATTATATAGATACAGCTATGCATGTCTTTGTATATTACATACATATAACAACTATAGTTTTTCATTACTTAAGTGGATTTTCAGCCATACTAAATTCTATATGGGGAAACTTGAAGCGCTTAGGACCATGTCTACCACTGAGTAAATACTCAATAAATGTTAGTTGTTATTTTGTACTTACTGTGACTACCAGTGCATTCCCTATATATTATATTCAATAAAATACTAATAAGACAAATAGCACTATAATGAATCAGCTCTAATGAGGCAGCGTTGAAGGTGGCAATGGGATGACTTTATTCCCTGTGGTCTTGTGAGTGTCATCCTAACAGCTTCCCTGTACTGGGTACCTAGGATGTGCTAGGCACTGTGCTTCATATATCATGTCATTGAATCTTGGCAGAGCAATCATTACAGTAGTATCTCCGCCTTCCTCCCTCCCTCCCTCCCTCTCCCTACCCCCCACCCTCTTCCCTTACTGAAGCCACAAGCCCATCAACAGGAGACTCCAGCTGCCTCTATACCAGCTTTTGGGACAACCTGCCCTCACTGCAGCTCCTACCCCTACCCCTGCCCCTACCTCTACCTCTACCCCTACCCCTA